>JAMZAV010008013.1:0-26445 GCA_024449915.1 Sweltsa coloradensis | reverse complement strand
GAAATTGGAAAACCCTAAACAATTTCAGTGCGGTTAAAACCAAACTCCTGAACATCTTTCATTCGTATACCTGTGGTTACTTATGATCCCGTAGAGATTAAATCAACAACTATTCAATCCCTTTGTATGGTTACATGGTGTGTTAATGTACTTCAACGAGCTGTGTGCCCAATCTTGCAGCTAGTTGATGATAAAACTTTTTAAAGTGACAAACACTTGACGAGCCGCATTCCATGGCTTTCACTGTGGCACTGCAACTTCATTGGTGCGGTTTAGAATGCACTTTGTCCTAGGTGATAAGTGTGTAGCATTGAGAATAAACGCGGCTGTGATATTACAACCTCATGGGCGCTCAAAACGTAAACTACAGGCACATTAAAAATATTTTAAAAAATTTTAAGTTAAAAAAACAATACCTTCTTCAAAATTTATTGGGTAAAAGAAAATTAAAGGGTTCACCAGCTAAACTCAAAAACTATTTAATTCAGGCTAACTAATAATTAAGAAAAGTAACAGAAAAACATCATCCGCAAAAAATGGTGAAACTTGGTAATTTTTGAGCTAGGTCCCATGGGCAAAAATTTTTCCATAAAGAAATGGAAGTTTCTTTAGGTTTGATTTAAAAAATATTAGCAATATTGACATACTCGCCAACCTTTCTTAAATCTGATATATTTGTTTTTGAATAGGGCAAGTGGTTTGGTCAAAATATGCTGATTTCCAAGGAGGGGGGGAGAATTTTGGAATGCTTTATTTTTGCGGTTTGAGGGGTATGCATAGTTAAAAGAACGATGTTTTAAAGAGCCATTTAGATAGAAATTCCACAAACGCCAATTTTCGTAAATTTCGCGATCAAAAACTAAACAAATACTTGAAAATTTCAGTTACAAGAGTAATTTTTAAAACGATCGTTTTAGTGTAGTATTATGCTAAGATAGAATGTAATTATTTTAATAATAACAATTATGTGCTAATGTTTTTTGTGTACTAGCGGGAAATATGTGATATAGCAGAATTTACGTTGTGGGGGATTCCAGGGATCGTACAGAAACAAAAATTAATAAAACTGTTTCGGAATTATAACTAACGATGTACATAGAATAAGAAAAAAAAGCTATAAAAAACTGAAAAAAAATTGCTCCGTACATCACTCTAAAAAAATCCTATAACCCACTTGTTCCATTCAGTTCAAACTGTTCGATTCTTTTGGATAACCAATAAACAATTCTGACTTCCTGCATTGGCGTAAAGATTTTTTCCCCCCCCCCCCTCCCCCGCCCCCCCCCCCCCCCCCGCCCCACTAGTGACGCCATTAACCTGGCCATCAACAAAAATTACTCAATATCCGCGTGCAAAAAATTTAAAGGGAATTTTCCGTGAGAGGGAGGCTCGCACTCGCAGTCACCCAAAACAATGATGAACCGGTTTGGCCAGAGCCCGGCCTAAAAACCCGCGAGTTTCAACGTACCCATTATATTTTCGTTTAGGAACAGTTTTACGTCATTTTGTGTGCTTTTAAAAAACTGCAAACATAAAGTTCAATAACGCGAAGACGAGGACATAGGGCTTTCGACGGCGCGATGAACGAATGTTTTTCGACGTTGTGAGCCTCAACCGAGGGTTGCGCGACTTGGAAGGGGTACTTGGGAGAAACCGTCCCCCACCCCTAGTTCCCACATAGGAATACCCCAAACTTCATTCCACAAAACTTTCTAATCAGAATTCAACCGCATCCGTTTCTGAATACTTGTTTCAGAAGCTAGTTTCAGAATATCACCTCTGGAAATATTCACTGGACCGTGACTGGAAAACAAACTTCCGGCTGGTAGTTTGGGTGTTGAGTAGTGGATCGCTACATGTCATAAGTTCGGTGGCACGCACACGCTCAAATAAGGAAATGTTAGGTACGTAAAACGGCCGAATTAAACGTGCGCTACGAAGTATTACGTTGTATTTATTACCAAGAAAGTTTGATAAATCATTTCCCCGAATAACAAACTTCGTAAATATGCCCTTCGTTTATTTCGCCATCGGGAACACAATTCCCTATAAAGCCAGGACGAATATTTATCTTCTGATTTATTCGTGCCGCAAGAATACGTGTATTTTTATTTATCTACGCTCATATTGCAAGCTAGTACGAGTTGCTTGCAATAAGTTGCCAGGATGGTGGAGGTGCCAGGTCCGCTCCACTTGGCCCCAGTACATGATTGCTTTATTTTTACCGTATTATTTTAATAATTTACAATTATGATTATTAATAAAAATAATATAAAAGGCTTTATTTTTTATTTATTGCTTGGCGGCTTGGGGCCATAGAGCTTTTCATTCTGCTGAACCAAGCACAATACAAATTACAATACTAAACTATTAATTACACAAGTAAAAAATAACCACACAAATGAACAATACAAAGGTATTAAAATTAATAAAATTATTAAACTAGTACAAGTAAAAATAGCAGTTCAATAGCACTTTTGTGATTGAAGTAAACAATTCAAGTAATAAACTTCAAGTATATAATTGTTTGATTAATATTTGAAACCATCAATTACAACAATAAAATAATACTAAATACAATTGTCTAAATTAACGATGTGATCTAAGTAATAAATTAAGTTTGTGTAGTTAGACGAATTAATATTTGTATAAAAAAATCCCTTTTAAATACTAGTGTACAAACTTATAAAATAAATTAGAGGTTGTATTCAATTAAGTGTGTTTTATTTAAATGTTAAGTTTTTGCGTTTATCAATTGTTTCTCTAAGCAACCATACCACACCCCCCCCCCCATACCTCCCATTCTGCGAAAAGACACTGAATACTGAGACAAATTAACTTTAAAGAAACACTCGGTACACATTGTCTGGTTCAAATATCTAACGAATAATCAACGACATGTTTTAACTTGTCATCTGTTTGGGATGCTGTATCCAATAAATCGTCAATTCCAAGAACATGATGGCATGGGGTATAAAACTAAGGAATAATATTTTAGTTCCATAAACGTATAAAAGCTCCAAAAATAAGTAAAATCGTATTGAGATGAGTTCATATTGAAAAAAAAATTAAAAATTGAATAAGCTGGTCTAAACATAGGTTTCCCCTCAAAATAAAACTGGAAACTGTATAAATTGTAGCGTACTATCACATGATCCTCTCTGATTCGAATAGATTTCAACAGATAATACTTACAAAGTTTTCCCGACTGTTTTCCCGCTTGTTGGTAAGTTATGTCAGGATATTAGCAAATAATATTCTCCCGTGAAAAAAGGTTTTAGTTTAATCTTTTCAGAGAAATAATGTTTTTCCACATTCAGAATCGGAATGTAAAAGTACAGGGGATTCACAGTTTAATTTTGAGTGACGTTTATATTACCGTGTTCTAGTCATGTGAAATAAGCTTACGTGTTATTTATGCCACACAAAGTTGTGCTTTATCATTTTAGCCGTATTTTGATGGAGCTTTTATAATTATGTGTTTTAAACCCTTTCAAAAAAAACAAATATTAATACCCATCTTTTATTTCACGTGATGTACTCTCGCATATCATAAACAGCGTTTGTTTGTAAAGTGCGTTACTAGTTCTACATATTTTAAAAATTTTCGGGTTCGAATTATATTTCATACGAGCAGAAAGACTTTTAAATGACACAATAAAATTTGTAAATATTGTATGAGTTTGAAACACAAACCTACGCTTGTAATCATCCAGATATTTGCAATAAAAAACTCGCAAGTTTTACAGCATCACATCAGGCAAATATTCATATGAAAACATGTTGAGTGAGGGACCGAACGAGGAACGAGTCTGTTCCAGTGATGCGTGTTGCAACCCGCAGGCTGAAGAGCTAACTCGTGTACCGCGTCAATTCACTTCATTCAGTGAGTGACATTTCCACGTAGCCGTGTCACTTCTTCGGCTTCGCAGCTAGCAGATATTACCGTGCGTTCGTTCATCGACCCCCGTGCAAACATCCCTGCTCTGTCCCGTTCGGCTGCACTACACCCTCCACCCCCACCGGCACCGTTTACACATCCCGGCCCACATTAATGACTCGCCTAATGATCCGCGGACCCATTGATGTTTGGGACGGGTGGACGCGAAAAATCAGGGACGGATTAAAAAGCGAACATTAAGTCGCAAAACTGCAATTTCGGTTCCATTGCCCACTTCCGAGTCATCATTACCCTATTCCTTCAATACGTCACTAAGCGTTTTCTATTTAGATAATTTCCTCAATTTTGACAATGCCCCAAAATATATTAAATACAAATTTGAAAAACTTTTTATGTAGCCCTTACATTTCCCTTCAATGAAGTAGCAATGCCGCTCTTATCATAGAAGCCCCCAAACTTTGGCTCGCGACTTAAAAGCACGTGGGTTCGAATCTCGCATGAAGCATACATTTCAAAAATATGCCTCACCCTTATCTGCGCCTATCATCGTTTTTCAAACACGATCATAAATCATTGAGATATACGTCAATTAAAAAAATAAATAAAAAAAATTTTTCAAAATTTTACGGAGAATTATGCCAATTTGACTGACAAATTATTGCTCTAGCAAAAAAAAAAAATTACCAATATATTGTACTGTAACGAGACACAAACCGTACAAAGTCGGCAGTCGGTACTAGTACAAGCCCACTCTACTAGAGCAGACTAAAACCCAAAAACTTTTAAAAGTCCTCTCTGTCAAAACGCCCAATAAAATCTTACTTCCGCTACTAAGTACAACTCCCTCCCCCGCAAATGTACAACTAGAATGTCGTTCTCGGTACACAAAACCTCCTCCACCTTTAGAATGTCGTTCTCGGTACACAATAACCTCGCGCAACCACCCTAATGCCTTATCGGTGTACACCACGCAGCCCCCTCCAACCCTCGGTACCATCGTCAGGCCCTGCAGGCCTGCATCCACTCTGTTAACTCGTTTATCATCGTGTTTCCACTCGACCGTCTCATCACACAACAAGACAGCCAACTGGGTGTGGCCAAAAAACCCGCGCTTTTGGGCTGTTCTAGCGCCCGGCCCGGATGTAAATGCAGAATGCCTACATTGTCATTTAGTCAGCTGTGAAATTGTCATGTTGGCATCGTCTCTTTTAGGGCTATGAAATACATAGCTAGGATCAACAATCACAAAACATGGCGTCGTAGTGTTCGGTCTTGTCCCTCATACAAGGGAAAATGAAATACACTCAAACATATGGTGTTATCTTTTGTGATGTCAACTTCCCTTGCAAAGGGCATGTTAATCAACAGAAATTGTGAGTCCCATGCAAATTCAGTGATTGCATACTCCAATATGCTCGTACAAATCATCAGTGATTATATATTGTGTAACTCTGTCCCAACTATTTCGGGCTGAGTTCCGGTGTTTCTATCTCCTGAGTGTCCATTAGTTTCCACTCTCCCTGTGCGCCCACACTTCACTCCTGCCATGTGTTCCCACGATTCATCCCACAGTTTAAAGTCTCCTTCAATCTTTACTATTGTTTCAAACAATAACTACCCCTTAAGTTCTATAATAAAAATAACTGTGACAAGTTTTAAGATGAATATTGATACTAAATTTACTTTATTCAAAGGAAAAAGCTCTACAATTTAGTTTGATCAAGTTGCTCGTAACTAGGGCCTTTTTTGAATACACAAATAAAAAACAAGCGCACAAATGCCTTTGAAATATAATGAATGGCCACTGCCATCTCATCTTTTAAGTCTACATTTCCAACATACTCCCACCTTTCATTTTGACATAATAATGACAGCAAATGAAACAATAATATTTTGACCATGACAGTCTACTGTGGGTATGTTGACATCACTCTTGCGGCTCGTGTGCGAATTGCATCATCTTCACTGCGTTGTAGGTCGGGAAGATTTGACATCTAGGGGATATAGCCGTTGTATAGGACGCACCAAGATTCCATGCTGCGTCTTCACCCGAGCCACTCTGACGTATCCGTCATTGCCGGGTAGAAGATCCAACACTTTTGCCATTGGCCAGTCCAGTCTCTTTTTATTGTCGGCTCCCACAAGCACAATCTCGCCGACTGATAGTTTCCTGTGTCGTTCACTTGCCTTCCCGCGTTGTACCAGTTGTCCCAAATACTCTTTCCTAAATCGGCTTCGTAGATGTTCACGGACAATTGTCTATAACGGAAACGGCGTTGGAAACCTTCAGATTCCAACATATCTAAATCTGGCACGTTCTGTTCACGAATATCATTCAGAAACATCGCCGGAGTTAAAGGTATCAAATCGTCTATGTTGTCTGTAATGTAGGTGAGAGGTCTCCCATTGATGACTGCCTCCAGCATCACACAATACTGTAGAAAGCTCTTCGTAGTTCAAAGAAGACTTTCTAGCACGCGCTGAGTATTCCTTTTACTGAGCGAATGAGACGTTCCCACCATCCTCCCCACCATGCTGCTGATGGAGGGTTGAATTCCCAGTGAATCTTGTCCACTGCGAATTCATTCTTCACCTTATCCCAGTCCAACTCTTGAAGAGCATTAGCACACCCAACAAAATTGGTCGCGTTGTCGCTATAGACCGTAGTGGCCTTCCTCGGCGAGCCACAAATCTTCTTACTGACTGAATAAAAGCCTCAGTGCTGAGTGAGCTTACAAGTTCCAAGTGAATAGCTCGGTATACTGCACATGTAAACAACACTAGCCAAACTCTACTCTCTCTACATTGGGCCAGCTAGGTCCACTCCAACAATCTGAAACACTGCTGCGGTGGTTACTCTGTCTTGAGGTAATGGAGCTGGGTAAGTCGTTGAACTCTTGGCTGCAAATCTTCTACATCTTGGACATTTCAAACAGATTCTTTTTATTGTTTGTCTGCTTTTCACAATCCAATATTTTTCTCGCAATTTTCCCATTAGAAACTGTACTCCTGCGTGACTGTTCTTGAGATGTTCTTCTCTGATGATCATATTCACCACTAGATGTTTGGACGGTAGTAGCACAGGGAATATGAAATCAATGATATCATCTTTCATAGCGAGTCTTGTCTTCACTCGTAATAGTCCGTCTACCCCTTTAAATACTTGAAGACCGCAAGCCACTTCTCCTTCATAACGAAAAGATTCCTGTTGAATGTTGATTAGTAGATCTCTTTCTGCTGCGTTGAGCTCGTCGACTGTCAGTGCACCCTTGGCAACTAATCTTCTTGCGAGACTTGTTAATAAATCTCTGCATCCATGCTGTGACCTTCACTAACGATTGTATATGAGAACCTTGTTATGTTCCATGGTCGTCTCTTCACCGGTTGTCACGTGCATGGCGTTCATTACTTTCTTTTTCTGTTCAGAGAACACTAATTCCTCGTTGAATTTAGTTTCCCAACTGGCCATTGTGAAGCATGTTCTTTGAGCCACTCCGGTCCCTCCCACCATCTCGAATGTACAAGGTCTTGTGAGCTGCATCCTCTGGATGGAAGATCAGCAGGATTGAGAGAGCCTGGTACATGGCTCCAATTTTCCGGTTTAGTGAGATTGCATATCTCTTTTACCCGATTTCCAACGAAAGTGCCCCATTCATCATTCCTCCGTATCCATGCTAACGCTGTCGTTGAATCACTCCAAAAATGGAAATCAGTTTTGTCTTCTATATGCAAAGATTTCTGTACTGATTCCGATAAGCGACTTCCAATTAGGACAGCTCATTAACTCCAATCGAGGTATTTTTTGATTTCTTCAGCGGGGCTATTCTTGATTTAGCTTGTATAAGTTGTACAGTAACTCCCTCAGACGACTCTGTTCTGAGAAAAACTACTGCAGCATATGCATATCCACTTGCATCACAAAACGTATGGAACGACTGTGAACTCACATAGCTTCCTACGTTCGCTATGTGTCTTGGAATTTTAATATTCGATAAGAATCGTATCTCGTTTAGCCATTTTAGAAACTTCATTGTAGATTCTTCATCCAGGAGTACATCCCATCCCATCTTACTAATCCACATTTCTTGCAGCATTAGTTTTGGTAGCAGTATTACTGGGCAACATATTCCTAGTGGGTCGAAAATCTGTTGAGTCATAGATAAAATTGTTCGTTTTGTCACTTCCTGAACAGATTCGATGCTGGTATATCAACAACTCAAACTGTCCAGATGACGATCCCAATTCAACCCAAAACAGAAGTTATTCTGCCGTCTTCCATTTCAGAGTCTTCATCTTTCGAAATTTTCCACATTCTTAGGTCCATCTTAGCGTCTTCAAACAGTTTTACTGATTCCTCCCGAAATTGGCAAACTTCTTCTACTGTATCGACGGAAGTTACACAATTGTCAACATAGAGCGAATCTTGAAGTTTCTTGGCAATGAGACTTTTATCTTCAGGTACTTGGTTGTTCAAGTGATAATCTATGACACTACCAAGTAAGAATGGACTACAGTTGAGTCCAAAAACTACTCTTTTGTGTCTGAACACCTTAAATGGCGCTTCATAATCACTCTCCCACATAAAAACCGCAGAAAATCTCTGTCCTTCTTGTGTATTTCAATCATGAGAAATGCCTTACGAATGTCTGAAGTGACTCCAATTTTCTTCTCTCGGAATCTTGTTATCATTGAAGGTATCAACTCTATGAGGTTCGCTCCCTTCTCCAGACAATCATTTAGGAGGGTGACTTGTTGCATTTACTTGATGCATCAAATACAGGGCGAACTGGCGTTGTGAGACTATCTGGCTTGAAAACTGGACGATGAGGCAAATAGTGACTTGGTGTTTCTATCTCCGCATCAGGTACTTCCTCGATTATCCCTTCTTGAAGCCAGTCTTTAAAATTCTCCCGTAAAGTTCCAGTTTCCCTTCTTTCTTTAATTTATTTGAGGCAACAAACAAGCCTTTTTCCGGCAACTTCCCTATTTGTAGGTAGAGGGGGGTGACCGTCAATCCAGGGTAAAGCCACCAGATACCTCCCCTCTTCTTGTGCGCGACACTGTTTTCAGAAAATGATCTTTCGTTGCAGCCGGCGGCTTCTTCCTTGGTAACCCTCTCTATAGGATCGCTAATACCAATGGATTCTAGCTCCCATAACTCTGCAACAGATGCATCACTGACTTTCATAGATGTCACTAACATTGATACGTTTGTATCTTCAGCCTGGGTTCTAATACGTCCCATCAGCGTCCAACCTAGTTCCGTTTCTACTGCTATCATACCATTGTCCAACTTGTATATACGTCCAGTGAGTATCTGTCCGTATACATCAGCTCCAAGTAACAATTCAATGTTCCTATATCACTAACCCAAATATGATTAGTTCTCAATTGATTCATCCATTCTCCTTTAGCAACTCGTGGTATTTTCCCGCAAATCTTACTTTGACTTAGGACATCAATGGAAATAGGCCTACTAGATACCTCCCAGGCTTCGAGAGTTGGAGTTGAAACTTATCATGAGACTTGGGCTCGGTGTTGGTACCACCAAACAATGAATGTTGTGATTGTCTCCTTACCATGAGATACAAATCCAAGCTGATCTGCTGTTGACTTCAGTACATACGAGCGTTGAGATCCAGTATCAATAAGAGCTCTAACTGTCCTTGACTCTCCGTTAGTAACAACATCAACCAACAGAGTCATAAGAACAATGTCACTTGTACAGATCTGTTTTTGACATTGAACTTTGCACTGTCTTCTCCACACTAGTAGACGTAGGTATGAGACTTCTCATATTTTTATGAGAAGGCAATTCAGGACACATCAAAACCAAATGTTTCTTAGCACACAGAGAACATCTAATGACAGCTTTGCATTTCTTGGATACATGATCAGAGCGGAGACAAGTAAAACAACATTTATTCTGTGTGAGTTTGTGTTTCTTATCGGCGATGGACATGTCTTGTGCCCGAACACAATCACGACTTTCGTGATGTTTCTCGCAAAATACACACTTCACACTATCGCCATTAAATAGCCCTGCAGCTGTAGGCACAACAAGATCATAAACGTCATGTTTAGTCTTGTTCCCTTTCTTCATGTCTCTCGCTCCCTGTACCGGTACAAACTCAGGTTTGGCTAGATCTCTCCTCACTTCGCTTTCAACTTCTCTGTTGAGGAATTCCATTAGCCACGATAGGCGATTTTCACCTGTCCCACCGTGTATCGCTCCTCGAGACGATACGAGCTTCTCAGCCAAGCCCTAAGAGTTTTATCAGGTAGACTTGACTCTACAAGAGGAAATAGTACTGCAGCACATTTATCGGTAGTCAGACCCAGTGTATCTAATGCCTTAACTGACCTTCTATTTTATCAAAGATGCTGAAAGCGTTGGTTTCTCTTTGTTAGAGACGTTGCTGATTACTAACTTCAGCAGCTCTCTAACATAAACTTCAATTAAGAGATCCTCCTTACCGATCTTTCTTTTAGTGCAACTATACCCTCGCATAGTTTTCACCTGACTGAGGGTAGCTATCGACAAGCTCGCTAGCACGAGTTCCACTTATCATTGACTGGACCAAATACTGAAATTTGTCACAATCATGAATCTCGGTGTCCTCTGTGCACTTTCTTAAACTGTGACCAGAATGTCAACCACCCTGTCAGTTCACCATCAAACTTCTTAACTATCTTAGGTAGAGTAAATGTCCGATTGGACCGGCTGTCAACCCCACACGTTGGTACACTGACATCTCTATTTACATAAGTGAGAGCTCTACCAACTTACTCCTTACCTCTGCCAGACGATCTTCATAGCCCTCAATGGCTTCGCTTTCCATGGAATAATCCTCGTCACTACAGTCATCATCCAGAAGACTTTCTAAATATTTAGAGTCCAGCTGCCTCAGATCGGTCATAACCTTCTCCAGTTTTGCTAACTTCAGAGACAAGGTGTCTTCATCTGGGGAAGCTTCAGCAAGCTCCTGCTTGACCTCATGTAGTGTCCTGGTAAACGAAGCCCGCACAGGCGTACGCATCTTCTTGAGTCGATCCATAATATCAAACCACTATCCAAATCACGTCGGGGTCACCAAAAATGTTACGAAACAATAACTACCCGTTAAAGTTCTATAACTAAAATGAACTGTGACAAGTTTTAATATGAATATTGATACTAAATTTACTTTATTCAAAGGAAAAAGCTCTACAATTTAGTTTGATCAAGTTGCTCGTAACTAGGGCCTTTTGAATACACAAATAAATAAACAAGCGCACAAATGCCTTTGAAATATAATGAATGGCCACTGCCATCTCATCTTTTAAGTCTACATTTCCAACAACTATCCAATTATCTCTTGGACGCCAACCCTACCTCTTTTCCTCCTCTGCCTGTTTAAACTTCTTGAGATTCTCTCTATTCCCATCCTCTTTATATCCCAAAATACCGTTGAAATTCCCTCCCTTGTTTTCCCGTCAATCAATAATAAACGCGCAATTCAGCTCACATGATGAACTCTGATTTGATTGCTACGTAATGCACGGAAATACGAACGGACGATTAAGATAATGGACAATGTTTCGAGATTTAACAACGTTTCGTTTCGTTGGGCTGCCATGGTTCGGTACTGTGAGCAAAATATGGAGGGAGGAGAATTAAAAATGAATTGAAAATTGTAAACACGCGAACGGTCAAATTAAGCATTGTTATGCTTCACATTGGAAATGGTTTGCCGTCTATTTTTATCCTTTCAAAATAAACAGTACACAGGGATTATTATTCTCTGCGCTGTGCTCTAATATTTATGAACTAGATAAATGTCAAAGTCCACACAAATTTGTATACAAAAGCTGCCAAAGAATTAAACACTAGCGTGAATTTTTCATCCCGGGGCAACGGTGTTTTTTTATTCACTTTTGTTAGCTTTCACATGCAGAACCCCCCTCGGCTTTTTCAACTTCCCAAGTTTCAGAACACGCGTACTGTACAAGCACTTGCAAAGACTGGTCACACATTTTTTGGCCACAACCCTATACAACACTGATTCGCGTTACAAATATATTAAATAAATGTGCTTTACTATCTGTACCCAAAGTTGAAAGTGCGCGTGCTCTTGTGCGTGTGCGTGTGCGTGTGCGTGTGCATGTGCGTGTGCGTGTGCGTGTGCGTGTGCGTGTGCGTGTGGGATGGTTGGGAGGGATGATAAACGATTCATTACACGCTTCACTTCTTTAACGTTCCGAAATTCCCCATTTTACATTAAAGCAATTACTGGCCTGATGCAAATAGCTTAGTTAGCTTGACGTCGTGTAACCACCTAGATAGAACCAGGATCGAGAGTGAAGTTTGTAGTGTGAAAGCTTAACGTAAACAAGAAATTACTTTTCCTTGTTTGAAAACTATAATCCTACATAAAATAGAATATAAAAACAATAAGGGTCTACAAAGAATTCCACTGTCTCTGGGACTTGAAACCCAGACCTTCTGCTTTCTGGGAGAATACCTTATCATTTTAAAAATAATTATTGATAATCTTTGTAATATACTTAGTTAAGCAGAAGAAAAGGCCCTATGGCCTACAGCTTCACCAAGAGAAAAATAAAGCCTGTTTTATTATTTTCAATTGCTATCTAGAAATATTTGACAATAATTTGTGATTGCTTTATATGAAAAAAGAGTAAATAAATAAATAAATAAATTTGGAGTCTACCTACTCAGTTATATAACTGATTTTCAGTGGGGGACAGTAAATCAAAGCGACTACTAGGCCTACCCTGTAGGCCCCGACGCAATCGACGAGTGAACGATAACCAACCAAAGATCGACATTTTTAATGTGAAATATAGCAATCAGTGGTATGGACAGTGCGAACACCCGTGGATCAACGCCAGAATCAACAAGGCCGGTTTATAACAACTCTGAATTTATTATGTGCTTCGTTGCTAGGACGGCTCCAAAGTCACCGTTTATAAACTCCTGAGACACGAGCTGATGGACTTTAGTCTACATCAGAAGTTAAAAAATTCAGACTTTGGCGGGAATCGAACCTGGACCTTCTGCATTGGAAGCAGATACGCTAACAACAAGACCAACGAGCCACACAAATTCATTTTGCATTTTGCATTGGACGCCAACCCTACCTCTTTTCCTCCTCTACCTGTTTAAAAAACTTCTTGAGATTCTCTCTATTCCCATCCTCTTCATATCCCAAAACACCGTTGAAATTCCCTCCCTTGCTTCATGCCCCTAAAATTGTATCTTAGAGTAACAACCAAACAAGTACTCCATCAAGTTCTTGAAGACGCATGTCTCGTGGAGCGCTACGAAGACAGAGCGACTAGGGTTAGGTCTACAACTATACTCGCTCATCGCAAGTTGTTAGGTAAAGAGCAGAAACTTCCTAGTAGTTAATAAGCGGCTTCCAGCTGAGTCGTCTGCGACTAACTGAGTTTAAAACACAACAAGATGTGTATCTGTTTAGCTCCGGATCTTGTCGACTGTGTGCTCGAGAGGTAATTAGCTGTCACACACACACACACACTCACGGGGAGTGCAATGACCTTAGACGACACAAGAAGTTTATCCTCAACCGTCTTCCTTTCTAACTGTATTGGTCTGAGACCTCACGGTTAAAGTATACGCTTGTCGCTTGATGGCACAATCATCTCGTGTGAGTGGCAGAACTATTCCTTAGACTCTGGAGGTCAAAGGGGGCGGAGATAGCCACACCCAAACTTGTCATATGAATACTCGAAACCTCCACCAACAACGAGATTATAAGCTAGAAATAAAACTTGTTTTTATTTGTAAATATTCTTCAACGACCTGTTTATAGTTGACCCACGCCAAGAAGGGAGATGGCTAAAATCCGGAATAGCCAACATAACATCTCAAAATTTTGTCTCATCTGTGCCCAGCGTCGTGCTAGCAATGGGAATTCTTGTGCTTTGGTTGGCAATATTAACATTGCTAATAATTTTATTGTTTTTCTCATGTTACATTGATTTTGAAGTAAAAACCCGAAAGTAAATAATTTTGTATTTTGACCACCAATATGTCATTACCAAGAGATATTTATTATTTACTTAATTTTATATTTCAACCGAAAATAGTCCGGGGAATAGGCGTGGTCACGACCAGCTGCTTTTTTTGCTAGTGATGTAGCCAGAGAAATACAAACATGGCTGCTTGAATTTATCCATGTGAAATAGAATATTAGGATTATTATAACTTAGTAAGTACCTAAGTAATTGAAAAGTGATATTATAGTATGAAAAATGATGGGCATTAATTTGGCAAACTTTCTAAATGAATAAATAGCGTAGGCCTAGGCCTACCTAGGCAAAGCTCAGCTCTACATTGAAGTTTTTCATTTTTTGTCATCACAAAGACGTCAATCCCCAGGCCTTGGCCTAAAACTCAACCAGGAATATTTAGTGAACCTTTGGGCTTAAGCCTACTCTATAGGCAGCTCAAGTTAAAAAAATAAAAACTAACTAGGCCTAGCCCTCGGCTGAGATTGATATTTGATCCCAAAACGGCCCTAGGCCCAAGGCTTCAGGCTAGCTTGCCTAGGCTAGGCTAGGCTATAAATAAAATATGTACGTTTTTTATATGACTTGGGTTGGCTATATGCCTACTAGGCCTAGGCCTCTGGCTGACTAGGCATTATTGAGTGGACTTTTGTAGGGCCTAGGGCCTAGCCCTATTAAGAACTGACTTGCTTTATCCTAGGCCTAGGCCTAGGCCATACTAGGCCTAGCCCCTAGGCATAGGTTCCAAATCATTCACAACCCAGCCTATGGTCTGAAAGCATCAAGCTTGGATTGGATTTCAAGGTTAGGCCCTTATCACGGGAACGTAGAGCCTTTATGGTCAAACTATAGCTCGATCTCACATTAGCTTGTAGGCCTAATTCCCTTGTAGGTTAGCCGTAGGTAGTGGTTAAAGTGGGGCGGTATGAGCCGGTATGCATACCGTTACTAACATTACCGACGGTATGCCATACCGCGACTAATTTATGATAGATTTTATGCACATTGTCGAATTATGTTGAATAATATAAACCCTGTGTAGGCCTATATTCTTACGGCAGAAAGTCGTAAGAATTGTTAAAAATTATTCTTACCGCAGACCGTAAGAATTGTTAAAAATTATGTTAAAAATTATTATTACGGCAGAACGTAAGATTTGCTAAAAACTATTCTTACGGTCTGTACTAGTTGCCGTAAATTAACGTTTAGGTCTAGGCCTATAGAGAAATGAAAGTAGGGCCTCTGATAGGAATGTCATCATCAGGGGCTAGGCCTAGACAAACCTGAAAGTAGATAACCTAACTATAGGGGCACTAGTGTATAAGCCTAGGCTATAGGCTAGCAAAAAGCAAAGTTGTCAGGGTAGGCCTACGCTAAGGGCTGGGTGTGTTGACAGAAAACACTTTAAATCACTTTTAAAACGGGTTTACGTTTGTTTTTTGTTTTGCTTATATTGTGTAGTATTTGGGATCGTATGTCTATATTTTACTAATTTTATATTACGGAGTGTATATTCTTACGGCAGAACGTAAGAATTGCTAAAAACTATTCTTACGTTGAGCTAACTATTTGCTAGGGACGTAGCCTAGGCTTAGCAGAAGCAAAGTTACTGCTGAGGTTATAGTCACTCAAAATTCGTAGGTTACCACAACTAACCAACAGACTGATTACAATAAGCCTATTTTCGTGCACTTAGCAATAAGTAGGGCCTACTTATTTATTTATATTTCCCTTTCTTCTTTATTATCACTGGCAAAAAAAAATATCTGTATCATAAGTTTTTTTAAAGTCTGGAGCATTCCAATGAGCCTACTTAAAACAAGATGTAGGCCCTATAGTACAGCTTAAGACTAGCCCTTAGAGGCCTAGCCTAGATAAGAACATAGGCCCTCACATAATTCGTAATCAGCTTAAACTCCCTGACGGTTGGTAGGCCCTAGCTAGGCGTTTGAACTAGACGATAAAACATAACGTACCTAACGTATGGTAAAATTAATGTGGTGACAATCACATAACAACACAACAAGGGTAGGCCTAGGGCCCTAGACACTCGGAAATGGGCTGTGATTGGCTAAATTGAGAATAAATAACGTAACGTACGGTAAAGTTGAGATTGGATCAACTTCTTCAACGAGCCTTATCCCTAGGTCTGCCGTAAGAATATACACTCTGCAATATAAACATTAGTAAAATATAGGCATACAATCCCAAATACTACCCCAATATTTGTTAAACAAAAAACAAACGTAGACCCGTTTTAAAGTGATTTATAAGTGTTTTCTGTCAACACCCCTAAAAAAATTCCCTGCGGGGCAAAAATGGGGGCAGCGCCCCCCAGACCTCCGGCACTTCCGCTTCAATACTTTCTTCAGCATAAGTGCATACGTACCGTTAATATTCCGAATCCACTTTAACCACTGGCCGTAGGCCTACAGTAGCCTAAACGTAGCCTACGGAGCACAGATTGTCTTTCAGTAATGGGTATGGCCTAGAATTATGAAAGTAAGTGACAGCAACACTCCACAAACCTGCTTAAATACCATGTAGACCTAGGGCCTACTCCAGGTCTAGGCTATGACATTATGAACAAAAGTAGCCTAGGCCTATGCATATAAGCCTAGTTTTAATGTAGATCAATATTTTTCATCTTAATTTCTAGAAGGGCTGTTATATAGATATCCGGGTAGGCCCTACCGCCCGGTGCACATAGGTATGGCTCCAGCTTTTCATTACCGGCACCGTGATTAGTCTGTAAACAGTTACACGTCTTTACCAGTTCCGTTCGTAAGCAGAATTTATTTCATCATCACTATACGGTATTTCAATACAGACGTTAAGTGCAAACACTGCCTAACATTTTGACCATGTCGCTGCTGCCCATGACGGCAGTCCATCTTTTTCTATTTTGTCAAAAATGTTTGTAACCGAACCGAGATGAGCTGGCGCATGCAGCTTTAGACCCGGTCCCACTCGTCGTAAGAAATTGATTTAGTTTAAGAAATCCTATGTCCTGATTGGTTAGTAAAAAATGTTTTATTGACATGTCATAATGATGTGACAAGCTGTAAAGCTGATTCCGCTACCACACCGTGCCTAATATGGCTTTTTTTCCTAGGTTTTATGCTTCACATTGCAATGGAATCTTAAAATATTCTTATAATGTCATCATTACATTCACAGACTATGTTTTGAGACTAGGCACTGGTCACCTACATAGAAATTTATTCATCCAGAAAGTATTTAATGTAGAATGCCTTATAATAAGTAGTAAATAGGCCTAGGCCTTCGTAGAAAATGTCCATACCGGTACTATAATATCACTTATTAGTAAAAGGTTACTTAGGGTACTACTGGTAACTAGAATCCAGTTAATAGTCTATTTCAATGGAATACAAACTGGCTAGCATTTAAATTGTAAAAGCATTGATGGTAAAATTACAAAAATGTATGCCAACTCCATTATTATTCTCTGTGCATGTGGATCCATTGTTCCTTTTCAGGCTTGAAATCAAGAGTATTAAAATAATAAACTACCAATGACATTGCTAGTCTTGTGTTCTCATGCAATACTGTAATATTTTTATGTGAAACCTGCCCAGGGACTTCTTCCTCATATTCAGATACCTGCCAGGCCTGCTTAGGAGGGAAATAATTATGTTAGGCCTACTAGAGAAGTGCAAAGAAGGAGTTTTAAAGATGAAACCCACCCACGACCCTCCCAAACTTTGAAATGAAGGAACACGCTTTACTACGATAATAAAATTCTCAATTTATTTCCGTTGGAGGGTGTGCCTACGTTATAACTTATATATTCAATGGCCTATGCCTTTTATAATGTTAAAATAGTACTGGACAGAACAATGTATTGCACTATTTAGATAGGTAGCCTACTTGATGATTAATTCAAAGTTGCATTGAATTTAAACTTTTGAACTTAAAAAAATGTAGGCCTATACCTGAACTCTTCCATCCCAATTAGTAAATCTTTCTGAGTATCTTCTATTTACCTTGCTTTACTTTAAAGACCAATCAAACAACAGAGCAAGCTTCACAAGTATCATGTGGTCATTGGATACAATTAAATACTATGACAAAAAACATGATATCAAAAAACAAAATAATCTGAGTAGGTATATTAAATTGTAAGTCTAGTAGGCCTACTGGAGGCCTACACAATCAAAATTGCAAAAGGATTAAAAACAATTTAATAACAGAAGAACATATTTGCCAGTGAATTTATTTGGGAAAAAGGGTTGCCATATCCACAGAGAAGATTTTCACCTCTGTCCCTTCTCTACAAATCATTTAGCCTATCAAAGCTACGTCTATAAACTCCCTTATTAACATTTTTAGAGCACAAAACTAGTTCAACTAGGCCTAAACAATATGTAATGTATGTAATGTAATATGGTTATGGCTGTTTTATCTGGTAGGTCATTTAGCTTATTAGTTTTCCATTTTCGAATTAATGTATCCCTTCCCTTATTATACAATGTATAATAAGCATTTTTCGAGGAAGTAGACCTACTTTCGTGTGTGTGTGAGTTGGCGACATATGCAATTGCCTGTTCCATGTGGTGGATTGTCATGAATCAGTTTCGTTGACGTTTCGTATTTCAAAATTGCCGCTCGCTCACAGCCTGCAGAATGTTTTCCCGATCTCGGCGCTAAGCTTTAGAAGGCTCCCGCTTCAGAGAGTGATGCTCGATGTGTACGACGGCTTTTCTGCGTAGTGCGCGGAAGACTACGTGCGTAAATAGTCCGCGTATTGATATTACCCCCACCACTACTCTTAGTTCAAACTGAAAGGCGCGCATCTCCCTTCTTGGCGTGGGTCAACTATATCATTACAGTAATACATTAAAATTGTCTGGACAGGCACCTCCACCAAAAAATATATTTCGATAGTTTCGCTTCCTCGTTCCTCGAGTACGCGTACTTGCAAAGATGAATAAACTGTGCGCTACTACCCACTAAAATCAATAAAATTCGGTAGCATTAAGGAGCTAATCTACATAAACTAATTTATTTTACGTTTCAGGGTCTCAACTTTTTTCAAAAACTGATGATTTTATTTTGCCTCACATTAATTTACATATTAGTGTTAGTTAAATCAAGTAGGGAAAATAAGATGCAAATATAATTTCTCAGAGTAAATTTATTCTTTACCTGGAAAGTTCTTTACACATTTCAAGCTCGATACACATGTAGTTCGCCCAAAGTCATGCATTTAACCAAATCATAACGAGTATTTGGGGTCACGCAAAAAACAAAGTTCAGTTACACTGTCTAATTACCCAACAGCGTTGTTATTGTACACACATTGAGCGATTATATTACATAAGAAGTGTTCATGTGATAATTGGGGACGAATAATAGTGAATAATGACAATTGCAGAAGTGCTTTAATTGCGTAGGTTTAATTGTCAAATGAGCCACTGCGGTTGGAATGGAATAAAATCACAGTAAATGTCAAAAACTCGTTTTAATGTAAACGGTAGCAGTTTAACCTGGTGTATGGATAAAATACAGTTGGTTTCAACTGTTCTTTTTGTTTAGTGGAGCCTTTGTTCTTACTGTACTGAACCATCTAAAGCTATTACTTGACTAGAACCTTTGAAAAAAAGGAAACAATTTATGAATGTGCAGAGAATATAAAGAGAGTGAAATGAAATTCAGACTAAATCATTCGCGACTGTGAATTTAATAGTAGCAACCTTTAGTTTATTGTACCCTTTTTATTTAGAAAACTGGTGATTATAATACTTAGTCGCTTCGCTCCCTCGTACTACTAACCCCAAATTACACTTTCTCTTTTCCCTGTGTGAGAAAGTTTTTTTAAAAAACCGGCGAACCGATGAACACTGAACAGATTGCGCTGACGTTTAAACAAACATCCGGGAAACCCAGTTTTGTGGGGATTTCAGCAAAATTGTTACAATTCAAACTCACAAGAAATAAAATGAGCAAAATATGAGCCAATGATTGCAATTTTTTAAAAATTAAGTTAAATAAACTGCGATATGCTGAGTTTCAACGAATGTATGCGTGGAAAAAGCTTAAAAAGTATCTTTATAAATTAATATACAAAAAATTGGGGAGAGCAAGTACAAGTACTGAGATGCATTTGCACCGCCACGTGTGCTATATTTTAAGAAAATACCACAACAATAAAACCCCCTCCGTAAAAACTGGATGTACAACGTAGAAATAAAAAAATCAAGAAATGAGGACCCGGCACCTCCCCCAAACAATGCTATTTTAGGAGTTAAAACTTTTCTCGCTCTACCGGCACCTCCACCAATCCCATATCATATTTGCTATTTTAATCATTTATTCATGACATTATACACTGAATTTGACTTTATTGTGATAGAATTAAGGACTGTGATGTGCATTTTTTACATAAATAATAACTTTGATAAATTTAACCTTTTTCCAGTAAAGGAAATATAATTCACTTGCTGGAAATCACGTTAACTTACTACATACAGTAAGTGGTATCTCTACCGATATGCGCGGTTTATTTGGGAGTTTTGCCGATCGATATTGTTACAGTTGAAAGTTTTTCCAAAGTTTTATAATTAATCAAATAGCGAACGCTGGGATTGAGCTCATTTAAATAGAACTTGGACAATCCCTCCCAACATCTCCCCCACCGT
The DNA here is from genome assembly GCA_024449915.1 of Sweltsa coloradensis. Taxonomy (NCBI): domain Eukaryota; kingdom Metazoa; phylum Arthropoda; class Insecta; order Plecoptera; family Chloroperlidae; genus Sweltsa; species Sweltsa coloradensis. Next base: position 5,847 of record JAMZAV010008013.1, on the reverse strand, counting down.
ATAACTATATATACTTACCTGAGGTTTGTCGTTCTTGGATAGGTAACCTACTCAAAAAATATTATAGTAACCCTTTAGACGAGGAGCGAAGCGACTTTACACAAACGGGTCTGCATCTATGGGTTTTGTTTTGTGTGTCTTTTGTGAATGTGCAATGGAAATCGGGCAAACCACTGAACCGATTGAGCTAAAATGTTAAAGAAACATCCGGGGAAACATTATGGGGGGCTGTTGCTGTGTTAAACTTTAACTTTTAGTCTGACTGACTGACTGACTGACTGACTGACTGACTGACTGACTGGACTTACTGACTAACTGACTGACTGACTGACTGACTGACTGACTGATTGACTGACTGACTGACTGACAGACTGACTGACTGACTGACTGACTGAAGAACAAGCTATGATAAAGTTAGGTGAATGGGATAGCAAAGTGCGGTTATAACTGAGCTTGTTGTTGGAGCTCCCCTTGATCTAATACCAAACAGAATGATGAGATAGCAATTGAAACAAGGGAAGTCAGCAAAAGAAGAATACTAATAATTCGCCATTCACATACGCAAAATAAATTACCTCTATTGTTTTAAAACTATGAATAAAACAAGGCAAAGGTCCAAAGTACATTTTCCAAATACGTAATGCGTGTGTTCGTCTCTTCTGGGAGGAAATTACACATTTACAAGTTTAGTTTTACGGTTGGTGTGAATCCCTGCCTAATAAGACTGGCCCCGGGCCCGACGAGAGGCAAAGCAGGGGCAGGTGCCGTGAAAGTGAACTAACCCACGCCACGGAAAAAAATATTTGATCGAGCTTCAGAGTTCACAGGGAGGCCCCATTGTGACGGTCTTAGTCGCTATGTAAAAAACCACCTTCTAAAGCCCCCAGGCGCCGCGCGCCACCAAGTACAAGCCTTTTATACGTTATTAGGGACGGGATTTGTGCTGGTACCAACAAGCCGGCTCGAAATGTGAGCGTGGGGCTACATTCCCCCGAAAACAAGACAATATCCTTGAATAGGCCATCAAATTTGAAAAAACTTTTGTTAGCGGGAAACTTGCCCTCTTCAGGTGACTATAACTAGGCATAGTGTTAGGGGATGTTGGGGTTAGTAAGACCGGTCTCAGCACGGAGAATTACTCTGAAACACCCTTTTCGGTGAATAACTAGGCAATGTTAGGGGATAGTTGGACTAGTAAGACTCGTCTTAGACGGAGAACGTTACTAAAAGGGAATTTTTAAAGTGCAAAACCCGAGGAAATTTTAAGAAACCGGGGGGTTTTTCTTTGGGGGGTTTCCCAAAAAAGCCGGGGCCGGAAATAACCCCAAAAAAAAAACCCTTCCGGAAAAGGGCCCGGGCCTTACGGAAAAAGAAAAATTTAAAGGGAAAGGGGGAAAAAAAAAATTTTTTACAAACTTGTTTTTTAAAAACAAAAAGGGGGTTTGGGGGGGAAAGGGGGGGGAAAATTTTCCCCGAAAAAAATACCCAAAAAACCCTAAAAAAAATTTTTTTTAAAAATTGAATCCGGAAAAAAAAAATTTTTTTCCTTTTGTTTTAAAGGAAAAATTTAGGGTATTTTGGTTTTGGGCCAAGGGGGTTTTGGGAACAAAAAGGTTGGGAAGGGGGAAAAGGGAAAAATTTTAAAAAAAGGTTTAGGTTAGGGGGGGGGGGCCCAAAAACCTTTGGGGGGGGGAAAATTAAACCCCCCCGGGGGGGAAAAAAAAGGGTTGGGGGGGGGCTTAAAACCCTTTGGGGGTTTGGGGGTTTTTTTTGGGGGAAAAAAATCTTGTGGGGGAAGAAAAATTTTTAAAACCCCGGGGGGGCCTAAAAATTTGGGTTTTTGGGGGTTGGGGGGGTTTTTTAAAAAATTTTTTTAAAAAAAAGGGGGGTTTAAAAATTTTGGAAAAAGGGCTTAAAAAAAATTTTAAAAAAAATTTTGGGGTTTTTGGGGGGTTTTTAGAAAATTTTGGGGGTTAAAAGGATGGGTTTAGAGGTTTTGGGGCCCTAAAAACCCCCTTTTTCAGGGAAAACTCTTGAAAAATTTTGGGGTTATAACCGGTTTTAAGGGGGAAGTTCCCTAAAACCCCCTTTCAGGTGAATACTAAAAAATTTTGGGGGTTTTAAAGGGGCTAGAGGGCGGAATTTTCCCAAAAACCCCCCCTTTGGGAAAATTAAAAATTTTTAAAAACCCTTGGGAAAGGGAGGGGGCTTGCCCTTTTGGGAAAAACTTTCGGAAAAAAAAGGGTTATAGGGGGGGGGGGTTTATTAAAATTTCCCGAAAAACCCCTTTTGGGAAAAATTTGGTAAAATTTTTTGGGGGTTAGAGATTTGGGGGGCCTTAAAAAATTTTAAAGGGAATATAAAAAAATTTTAGTGGGGGAAAGGGGGGGCCCCGAAAAAATTTTTTTAAAAAACCCCGGGGGGAAATGGGCTAAAATTTGGGGGGAAAATTTGAAAAATTTGGGGAAAAAAAAAAGGGAAAAAAAACCTTAAAAAAAGGGGGGGGGAAAATTTGGGGGGGGGTTTTTTGGGGAAAAACCCTTTGGGGGGAAAGGGATTTGAAAAATTGGGGGTTTTTTAAAAATTTGGGGAAAATTTTGGGGGGGGTTTAAACCCCCTTTGGGGGAAAAAAGGGGGTTAAAAATTTTGGGGGGAAAAAAAGGGAAAAAAAGGTTTAAACTTTAGGGAAAATTTAAAAAAATTTTGGGTTAAGGGGTTTAAAAATTTTTTTTAAAAACCCAAAAAAGGGGGGGAAAAAATTCTTGGGGGGAAAAGGGGAAAAAAAATTTTGGGGGAAACGGTTAAAAAAAAGGGGGGTTTTAAAACCCCCTTTTTTTGGGGAAAAAATTTTAAAAATTTGGGGGAAAAACCCGGGAAAAAAGGGGGGAAATTTCCCTAAAAAAGGGTAGGGGGAAAAATTTTTGGGGGAAATACGGGGCCCCCCCGGGGTTTTTAAAAAACTTTGGGTTGGGGTTTTTTTAAAAAAAAGGGGGGGAAACTGGGGGAAAATTTTTTTAAAAAATTTGGTTTTAAAAGGGAAAGGGAGAAGTTCCCCCCCAAAAACCCCCTTTCGGGTAAACTGGCAAATTTTTGGGGGTTATAGGGGTTTAGAGGGGGGGGCCCTAAAAAACCCCCCTTTTTTGGGGAAAAGTAGGGGGGGAAAATTTTTTTAAACTGGGGTTAGAAGGGGAATTTTGAAAAACCTTTTTTAAAGGGAATTAAAAAATTTTAAAAGGGGAATGGCGGGGGAAAAAAAAAACCCCCCCGGGGGGAAAAATTTTTTTTTTGGGGGGGGGGAAAAGATGTTGGGGGAAAGGAAAAATTTTTTTAAAAACCTCAGGGGGGGGGGGGCAAGGGGGGAAAAAGGGGGTTAAAAAAAATTTTTGAAAAACCCTTTAAAGGGGGAAAATAAAAAAAGGGGGGGGTTTAAAAGGGGGTTGGGAAAAACCCCTTTCCAAAAAAATTAATTAAAAAATTTTAAAAAGGGGCTAGAGGGAAAAAAAGGGGGAAAATTTTTTTCAAAAACCCCCTTGAAAATTTTGGTAAAAGGGGGCGGGGAAAAATTTTGGGGGAAACCTCGAAAAATTTTTAAAAAAAAAATTTTTAAAAATTTGAGGAAAAGGGGGGGGGCCCCACGGGGGGAAGGGGGGGGAAAAAAAAAAACCCCCCCGGGGGGGGGGGGTTTTTTTTTTTCCCCCCCCCTTTTTCCCTTGGGGGATACCCCAACCCCTTTTTAAAAACAATAGGGGGGGTTTGGGGGATAAACTTTAAAAAATTTTGGGGCCAATATTTTGGGGGGGGGGTTAAAAATGGGAAAAATTAGTTTTGGGGGGCCCCCCCCCCCCCCCCCCCCCCCCCCCCCCCCCCCCCCCCCCCCCCCCCCTTTTTTTTTTTTTTTTTTTTTTTTTTTTTTTTTTTTTTTTTTTTTTTTTTTTTTTTTTTTTCCCTTTTAGTGTAAACTCGGTTTTTTTTCCCCAGCCGGGAAACTTTTTACTCCGAAACCAACCCCTTTTCAGGGGTAAAAACTAGGCATAGTTTTTAGGGATATTTGGGGGGGGCTTATAAGCTCGGTCCCCCAGCACGGGAGAACGTTACCCTGAAAAAAAACCCCTTTTCAGGTGATATAATAGGCATAGTGATAGAGGATAGTTGGGGGGCTTAGTAAGACGGGGTTTCTCAGCACGGGAGAACTTTACCCCCTTTGAAACCAACCCCTTTTCAGGTGATAAACTGGGCCAAGTGAATGAAGGATGTTGGGGGTTTTATAAGATTTCGGTCTCAGCACGGGAGAACGTTCTCCATGAAACCAACCCTGTTTAAAGGGAATAAACTAGGCATAGGATAGAGGATAGTTGGGGGGCTTAGTAAAAATGGGCCCTCAGCACGGGAGAACGTATCCTGAAACCAACCCCTTTTCAGTGTGTTTAAACTAGGGATAGGGGATAGAGGATAGTTGGGGGGTTTAAAGTAAGACTCGGTCTCAGCACGGGAGAACGTTACTCCTGAAACCAACCCTTTTCAGGGTTATAACTGGGCCCAAGTGATAAGGGATATTTGGGGGCGTAGTAAGAGGGGTCTAAAGCACGGGAGAAACGTTACTCCTGAAACCAACCCCTTTTCAGGTGATATAACTAGCATAGTGTTAGGGGGATATTTTGGGGGGCTTAGTAGACTCGGTTTCTCAGCACGGGAGACGTACTCCTGAAACCACCCCTTTCAGGTGATATAACTGGCAATAGTGATAGAGGATAGTTTGGGGGGCTTAGTAAGACTCGGTCTCAGAAACGGGAGAAAAACTTTATTTCCGAAACCAACCCCTTTTCGGTGTTTATAACTGGGCATAGGGGATTAGAGGTTTAGTTGGGAGGCTTAGTAAGACTCGGTCTCAGCACGGGGGAAACGTTACTCCTGAAACCAACCCTTTTCCCAGGGATATAACGGGCATAGTGATAGAGCATATTTTGGGGGTTTAGTAAGACGGGGTTTCCCAGAGGGGATGAAGTACCCTGTAAACCTTTTTAGGTGTTATGGATAGTGTTTAGTGGATATTTTGGGGTTTGTAGACCCCCCACGGGAAAACGTTCTCCTGCCAACCCCTTTTCAGGTGAATATCTGGGCATAGTGATTGAGGATAGTTGGAGGTTGTAGATGGGGTCAGCACGGGAGAACGTTACTCTGAAACCAACCCCTTTCAGGTGATAAAATAGGCATAGTGTTAGGGATAGTTGGGGGTTTTAGTAGACTGGGTTCCAGAAACGGTGGAAACGTTATCCTGAATAACCCTTTTAGGTGTTCTGGGCATAGTGATAGGGAAGTTGGGGCTTGTGAAAAAGGGTTTAGAGGGGGTCTTAAAAACCCCCTTTTCAGGTTGATATTACTCGGAATAGTGTTAGGGATAGTTGGGGCATAGTAATGATGGCTTAGACGGGAGAACGTTACTCCTGACCAACCCCTTTAGGTGATATAACAGGCATGTGTTGAGGTATAGTGGGAGGCTTAGTAGACTGGGGTCTCAGCACGGGAGAACGTTTCCTGAAACAACCCTTTTCGGGTTTTGATATAAGGGATAGTGTAGGGTAGTTGGGAGCTTTTTAGACTGGGTCTCAGACGGGAGCGTTTCTGAACCCCAATTTGGTGTATAATGGTGGTTGATAAGGATAGTTGGGGGGCTTAGTAAGACTCGGTCTTAGCACGGGGAACGTTACTCCTGAAACCACCCTTTTAGTGATATAACTGGCTTTAAGTGATAGAGGATAGTTGGGGGGTTATTTAGAATGGGTCTCAGCACGGGGGAGAAACGTTACTCCTGAAACCCCCCCCTTTTAGGTGATAAATTTTGGGGGGATA
>JAMZAV010008012.1:0-46926 GCA_024449915.1 Sweltsa coloradensis | reverse complement strand
CAAGGAAACAAACACACATTAGGCCTACTCTACCCTAAATAAACTCTAGACCTGACAAGAATATAACCATCAGATCTTGCCTTTGGTGGCCTAGTTCCTCCCATCTTGGAGAGCATCTGTACTTGGCTGCAAGGAGAACAAACAACAATGCATTGGGCCTCCCCAGATAAACTCTATGACCTGACAGAATGTTATGGTAGAAGAAACAAAACGTTGAATCTGATTGTTGAAACCACGCCCCTCAGAACACTCGTGACATTATTAGTCATGCTTACCAACATCGACAAAAGCTATAGAAGCCACCTCCTCGATGAAAGTAAGAAGGTGGTATGCAACGCCTCTCCGATCCTCCGTGGAGTGTGGCTACCATCAGGGCTTGCCTTAGGTGGCCTAGTTCCTCCCATCTTAGAGAGCATCCGTACTTGGCTGCAAGGATACGGATACATACGATTCTTGGTTCCGTCTTTTGGTCTCGATCGGGCTTTGAAGGTTTTCTCTGTTGTTTTATCATAGAAGTTAGACTTCTCTGCATCCTGAAGGGAATACCGGCTCCGATACGTCTTCATTTTCGTTCGATGTCCCTTAAAAATCCATCTTCAATAACTGAAACGACAAGACACGCTCTGTTATAAATCATACTTGACATCACAGATCCGTTGATACTTCCAGACATTGACTGGCAACTTATATTAACATACGGACGAGGGCTTTACTTTATAGACAAATCCGTGATAAACTCTATGAATATCACGGTAGAAGAAACAAAATGTTGAATCTGATTGTTGAAACCATGCTCCTCAGAACACTCGTGATATTATTAGTCATGCTTGCCAACATCGACAAAAGCTATAGAAGCCACCTCCTCGATGGCAAGTAAGAAGGTGGTATGCAACGCCCTGGTTTTCTCAACAACGCTCTCCGATCCCCCATGGAGTAGGCTTCCATCAGGGCTTGCCTTAGGTGGCCTAGTTCCTCCTATCTTGTAGAGCGTCCGTACTTGGCTGCAAGAAGAACCAACAATACATTAGGCCTACTCTACCCTAGATAAACTATATGACCTGACAGAATATTACGGTAGAAGAAACAAAACGTTGAATCTGATTGTTGAAACCATGCCCCTCAGAACACTCGTGATATTATTAGTCATGCTTACCAACATCGACAAAAACTATAGAAGCCACCTCCTCGATGGCAAGTAAGAAGGTGGTATGCAACGCCCTGGTTTTCTCAACAACGCCTCTCCGATCCCCCGTGGAGTAGGCTACCATCAGATCTTGCCTTTGGTGGCCTAGTTCCTCCCATCTTGGAGAGCATCTGTACTTGGCTGCAAGGAGAACAAACAACAATGCATTGGGCCTCCCCAGATAAACTCTATGACCTGACAGAATGTTATGGTAGAAGAAACAAAACGTTGAATCTGATTGTTGAAACCACGCCCCTCAGAACACTCGTGACATTATTAGTCATGCTTACCAACATCGACAAAAGCTATAGAAGCCACCTCCTCGATGGAAGTAAGAAGGTGGTATGCAACGCCTCTCCGATCCTCCGTGGAGTGGGCTACCATCAGGGCTTGCCTTAGGTGGCCTAGTTCCTCCCATCTTAGAGAGCATCCGTACTTGGCTGCAAGGATACGGATACATACGATTCTTGGTTCCGTCTTTTGGTCTCGATCGGGCTTTGAAGGTTTTCTCTGTTGTTTTATCATAGAAGTTAGACTTCTCTGCATCCTGAAGGGACCAAAACTCATTGAACACCTTTAAAGATTCTACATCACTAATCAATTTAGAACACTTAAATTGACATTTCAAAGAACAGTTTTTCGTATAAACTTGTTTTTTCTTTTGAGCCACTTTGTTATTGCTTGTCACATATTCCTTGCCAGATTGACGGAGGTTCTTCCTGACATTTTTCTTCCATTTTGATGTATTAGCCTTCCTCTTCCCACGCTTGGTAGGCTCAGCTGTAAAATAAGACCCCAAATTATTTAGTTTAAATTTAGTTGGAATTCAGAGTTTTAGCATCCTCCATGCCAAAACAATGGACAATTTTCTGTTGCGAGGACACTTACACGAGTAGGCTTATTAGGCTAAATGGTGTAATTCATAAATTATTTTCATCGAGAAGTGTTAGGGTATAATTGTTAATAAATACGCTGGTATATCCTTACGGCAGTTACGGCATTTTTACATTCTTGTAAATAGTGTGTTTTTACTTTTTAGAGTTCTTAAAAGAAAAAAGTTAGTTAAACCATCAAGACCCTACACTGTACTTTTACCAATGCATGTTAGCTATAGGCCTACCTAATCATAGGCCTACCCCTGTAATAATTTGACAGGCATTCTGTTGTCGAGCTTGAAAAGCAAGAATGTCTTATACAAAGTTAAGAAATTGGGTCAGCCTAAGCCTAACTAGGCCTTGGTCTAGACATAACCTTAAAGTAATCTAGCCTATTCATGTAGGCCTAGGCCTAGAGGCTACAACTTACCTACGCCCTGACCTTGCACCGTTTTCAGAACAGAGGAATAGAATACCTAGGCCTAGGCCTAGTTGCCCATAAATAATATAACAATAGGCCTTGGCCTAGTTCGAAATGTATTTTTAAATTTTTAAGCCTAGGCCTAGCCTAGGCCTAGCCTAGGCCTGACCTACCTGTCAGATCATCCTCTGTTTCATCTTCAGCGCTGTCAGTTTCTGGGATTGCAGGGTGTAGCCCTATGCCTAAGGGTGAAACTGTATGCTCTGCAGTGTGTAGATCTGGGTTTGGAGCTTCCAGGATCACATTCTCGTTTTCTTTGTGGTTGTTCAACTCAACAGTAGTGGGCAATATAGGCCTTCATGTTTGGCCTAGGGCCGATTGATCTTGTAATGATCCACTGCATCCAGGCTCGTCTGCTCTAACTCTGCTTGCACTTGATGTTAAATACAACAAACGCCTCGCCCTAATGCTTGTGGCTGGTTCTGACCAGCACAGGCCTGTCCACCCCTTGTCCCCCCGCGTCATCCCTCACGTCCCTCCCTTCGTCTCGATTAGCCAAGTTGCATAAATATGAGACGTAAAGCAATATCCAATCCTAATGAAAATTAAACAAATATACGCATTAATTATAGCCTGCCCTCTATGACTTTTAGGTTTCAGTATTTAAATAAGCATGTATAAAATTTGTTTTTTGATAAGATAAACCTACCTTGGTATTGCTGTCACAGATTTCACCGGTGTAGTCGGGACATAATCGCTATCAGAATCTGATATTATAAGACAAGGCGAACATAGAGGCGTGCAAAATAGCTTAACCAAAGACTTAATTAACAATGTTATAAAACAACTAACTTCGAATAAACACAGAATTCTTTTATAAGCGTCAGTATTCACGTATCGGGTCAAGCTGTCAATGTAGCAACATCCATCTTGGATTGAACACAAACATTCAGTCACATGGCCCTGAGGAGAGCTTTTGATTGGTCGTTGGAGTTAGAACATCACAGCCCTAGAAAGTCTTCTAGTAAATGGAGATGGAACAAAATAGACAGTGGGATACACAGTTTCTGGGGGGAGATTTCAAAAAATTTCACTTGAAAATAGTGAAGGTATGGAGTTAGAACACAATGGACCTAGTAACTCATTTTCTTCAAAAATGTGAGTTAGAACTGTCTGGTTCTGGGCCAGCTACATACCTATACTGCAAGCACATGCGGTACTGGCACTGGCTGGTTCTGCATATTGTGTCGAACTATGATCATTTGAATTGCTTTCCTTTTTATTTTTTATTTTAGACTTTCCTTCGACTAAAATTCGAGAAAATTTCTGTTTAAAGACTGGGAGGGGTCGTTGGAATTTTGGTAAGTTTCTCCTCTGTTCATCATCACTATCGGATATTTCCGTTGTCGTCAAGTTTCTCGATTTTGTTGCTCTTTCAGCCTTTTTGAGGCCCGTAGCATAACAATCTGAAAAACACCAATAACATTTAAACAATTCGAATGGGCACTAAAGTCAAATTATTAGTGAATGCCCTGAAGGCTAGCCTGAGTCAGTCTATGCAATCGCTAACGCTACATGCCCCGAAAAAGCAGCTTGCTACTTTCTCGCTACTTTTTTCAGAAATAGCAACGCTACATTCGCGCTACACGAGAAATGTACAGCGCTACTTTTCCGCTACAATTCGTGTTAAATAGGGTGTGTGGAGCTCTCAAATTAGTAATTACGCAGTTTTTATAAGTATTTTGACGTCGAGCCGATATGATTTTTGGCTCCATTTATGTCGACTCAACCCATTACGATAGGCGTAATTTTTAAGAATTCTGGGCCTAACAAAACATTCATATTGAAAAGAACAACGAGTTTATCGGAGTAGGCCTACTGAACAATAGCTATCTACTAAAAGCCCGGAATGACCCAAGGGAGGGGGGATATAAGACGTGATTGTGCAATAGGCCTACTGACGATTGGGCCTGGCGTATTAATTATTGATCAGATTAAGCTTTAAATTAATAACCCGACTTCTCATTATCGTCGACACATTTTTGCCTGCGTTTTGTGAAGAGTTAACGACCCTGAAATAGCACTCAAGATGCACCATGCATGCAATTTAAATCCCCGGCAATATTTTTGGTAGTCAGACCTACGTCCTAGACGTTAAACATAAATATATGGTTGCCATTTTTTGACTTCAGAAAATTTTGCTATTTGAGTTTGAAAAAAGAACAGTTTAGGTTCAATATGTATATTTCGGGAAAAAGAATAGCAATGTTTTATATTCAAAGTGGATTTTACAGAGATTTAAGGGGAAAATGAAGTACCCTTGACATAAATAATTGTCATCTATTGACTTGACTTTGACTAGACTTTACTTTGCATTATAAAATTGGTTCTCGTCGCGTTTCACACTTGCCACATGAGGAATATCCACTAAACAGTTTAACACATCTTAAATGGGCTTTTGCTAGAGCATCTGCAATGAAAGCTCTCACTCGGACGTTAAAAGTGTGTCCATCACAAGTAGTCCGTTGAGAAGCAAATCACCACGGATTTCAATAAAATCTTTGAAATATTAATTAATTGGAGGTTTACCGGTTCCACAGTAGATGGAAGCTGGAAATGGCCTTACATGGCATACTTCATTGATTGTACACAAGACATTTTACTTTTAATTTTTTTAGCATCTTCTTTAAACCTAAGTTGTAATATTCTCCATTCCCCATTAGTTCAACGTCGATTTTTCTTGGAGCTTTGAGGATGGTTCGGGCATCAATTGGCAAGTCAGGATGAGAGTCGCGCAAGCCTTGTTATAAACTATTGAAAGCAACATTATTGATGTTCATTTTGATTGTCGAATCCCTAAGGAACTCAATTAAATGCCCTATAGAGTGTCGTGGGGGAAAAGCTGTAGTCATTACTTCTAGGTTCTCGAATGTCAACTAGAGAATTGAATGACTTGTATTAAAATCAAATCAAAGAGACTGAAAGAAAATGCCAGTTCTACATGTGTGCGCATACGTGACAAGAAATTAAGGGTGCTACTTTACCGTCAAATGTTTGAGTTTGATAGGGGATATGGTCTCTCTATTTATTACGTTTTGTGCACGGTAAGCTTGTTTTAAGATCGGCGACAAACCGAGTTCATTTTGGCACGATTTGTGTACATTCCAAAATTAGCTGTCATTATGAGCACTTCGTTTTGTACAAAGAGTTGGGAATCGCTGTTATATTTAAGTGACTTGCTAATTAAACGTACATCCAACTTGAAATATTAAAAAAGGTTGCCAATAATTTTAACATTTTATTTAATTTTTTGTCATTTTAATTTATCAATGTCTGTGTTTACTGTACAAGAAATGTTCTTGCTGGATATTTGTTATCTCTTTCTATGTATGCAACATTTAAACGTTAATCAATTAATATTTGATATAGGTATCGAGTTAGACAGAGTAATAAGGTTGTTAAAGAGCATAGGGAAAACTGGTAAAAGACTTCCATTGATATTGTTCTTCATCTGTATCACTGTGATCACTGTTAACCAGGTTGGATTGCCGGTTTTTCTTACGTTTTGGCCTAGTTCCCTCGTCGGGCCATCAAATTCCAACTCGCAACCTTCTCGTGGTTTGGCCCGTGATTAGTGGAGTTTTTCTCCGTGAAACTAAAGGCGAGCTCTTGAGTCGTCGTCAAGGAACTTTCCCCTTCCCTTTGACTACCTCCCCGACGGCGACGACAATGACAACACGGACGGATGATGACACAGACGGAGACGACCACGACGTGGGGTAACCCCTGCCTTCCCATACGCTTGTGGCTGGTTCTGACCAGCACAGGCCTGTCCACCCCTTGTCCCCCCGCGTCATCCCTTACGTCCCTCCCTTCGTCTCGATTAGCCAAGTTGCATAAATATGAGACGTTAAGCAATATCCGATCAAATCGTCTCGATTAGCCAAGTTGCATAAATATGAGACGTTAAGATTAAATCAAAATCAATCAACCAATATTTAATATACAAATAAGAATGTATATAGGGCCAAACCAATGTTGGACGCATGTAGTCTACTTATATTACCATCAATTCAAGTACATTGTTAAGGAAATACAAAGTTTAGCTGCAAATTACGGAGCTCGTAACTCGTAACATGTCTTGTAACTATCAAGAGGAGATTTCATGTTTTGTTTTCTCTACATTTATCATTTTAGTGTTGCTGTCTTCGAATGAAGTGTCCATACATACCTGTTCATAGTGGAAGAAACATCCACTGACTTCGGCTTCCGGGAAGGTCTCGGCAAGCGAGTTCTGCAATGCCCGCTCATAATCTGTTATGATTAGTTCTGGCCTCATCAACTCAGTCAGCTCTCGTCTAATGTACTGGAACAGGCGGTTGTAGGCTTCCTGGGTTCGCCTTCTCATGCACAACTGGGAACGTCTGAAATGGCGGAACCATGATTCGATCCATGATTCGATGATTGTTTCAACGAATCAAATTAGTTTGCGTGCGTCGGTCACAATACACGCCCCAAAATGGAAATTAGAAGACAAAACAAATATGTAGATAAAAACGCATTTGTGTATGATATGGAAATCAATCCTAAAATTACAAAATCCATCTCAGCAAGTTATCGAACCCGAGTCTGTTAATATGTCATACGAAATGGCATTAAATAAAGAAATACAAATTGGGGAAGAAAATTGCATTAGAAGATCAAGAAACCAATGTTACAACATTAAAATTGTCATTTAAAGATGAAAGCTTCGTATTTATCCACAACTGGTAGGCAACAATAAATTAACAACATGCAATTTGGCAAGCGCTCTCGGAGTAGAAGGGCATTTGAATTTGGAGGAATACGAACACCCTCTAAAGGAGCCTGTTACGAGCTCTGTTTTACGTGTGTTTTATAATAGGCAATACAATAATGATATACGCAACGCATTTACGAATAAATTACAAACGTAGAAAATGAAAATATGTTTTAACATACTCGCACAATATTGAAGCATTTTAAAGAGGTTATTCCGAGGTAGAATTTGGCCCAGAGAATGGCTCTGGCAAGGCAAAGGAAGAGATAAAGTCCATCTCGCACACATCAGGTAGCAATTAGGGGAGTACTCCCTGAAACTAAAGGCGAGCTCTGGCAGTCGTCGTCGGGGACCTCCCCCCCATCCCCTTGTCGACGACGACGCCGCCGACAATGACAAAAACGATGACGACCGCGACGTGAGAACCCCCTCTTTCCTCCCGCTAGACCCGTCGCTGGTTGTGACCAGCATGGGACATTCCTCCCTAAATCCACTGGGCTAGAGTGACGCATTATGACAAATCGATTGAAGCGAATAATAACTTAGACATCATGTATGTTCCCTACGATTACTCAGGTATAATTACTCATACTTACATATTTAGAGTTAACCTAACTCTCACAACTTATTTTCAGTGGGACCCATAGCCGTAGGGTCCCAATATAATAAATTATGTCTGTCACTAAATACATTTGGCCCCCCCCCCCCCCCCAAGGGGAGTCTCAACAGTCCGGCTACTTAGCTAATGCTTTGAATTAAATGGATATTACGAAGAAAATGTTGAATTTAATATTTGTGGTATTTTGTATCTGTTAGTCAAAGTAATTGAACTATACTGACAAATTAGAATTAAAGTCGTGAGTTAAAATTACCTTGAACCTTGCGTCCACGTGAATTTCATAAGTTCTTTCTAAAAGCTGGATCATCCTGGTAGAAGGGAACACAACAGTTGTTCCTTCTAAAACATTGTCACTGCGAAGAGTTTGGCGGTAGAACGGCTGCCGTAGGTTCCCCTCTATGAACCCGAACCGTTGATTTTCTGGCCCGGCCAGTGCCTCGCCAACGCCGTAAAGTGTTTGTGGAATGGGTGACAGCTCTGTTTTTCTCACCTTCTCCATCATGCTGATGCGTGTACGAAAATTCAAGGGAAAATTCACATCCGGGAATCTATGAAATTGTAATATTAACGTTAAAAGTACAATAATTACTACACAAATAACAATTTATTAATTACGTTGAACGACTTTTAAATGCACATGCATTAATAATTTTAAATTTTATGCATTGCAATAACACCGAAGTTAAGCAGAATCGGGCGTGGTCATGGGTAGAGTGGGTGATTACTCTGCTCTGAAACTCGCGTATACCGCTGGTTAGAGCAGATGGAGGGTTCGAAATCTAGTGTAACGGCTTCGTTCTCCTCGACGTCTGCTCGGCAGTCCGGGTTAGTGGAGGAACCTATATGACTGTCAAAGTTACACCGTCCTTTCGGATGGGACGATTTTTACGGGGGAATTTATATTAACGACGAACGGGACGAAATTAGATAAAGTAAAATATTAACTTAAATTTTAATTTTTTTAATTAATCGTAATTAATCGTATTTTCATAAGAAATAAAATCGATTGCGCTTAAATTTCACACGCAAATATTAATTTATAAAATTAAGGTTCGGTGAAAAAATCATTACAATAGGATAAAGCATGTAGGTGTTAAAAGTCGCTGTCGATTTACAATGGCCAGATCTAGGAAGTAGATTGTTGCCTGAAAAGTAGAAATAATAAATTATTGTTAGTTGAATCATGAAACAGTGTTGTGATTCTTGAACAAGTAATTAAAATACAAATTAAATACATTTTTACCTTCAAGGTCCACTTTTTTGTCTCAAAAAATGTTCGGTAGGCCTCCATCAACTGGTCGCAAGTGTCGACTCCTCCCATTTTGGCATTGTATTCCCTGAGTAATGCAGGGAAACTTACATCAACATACTTATTGTCTTTCTTGCTCCACCTCTCAAACGTCCTGAACTGGCTCTGTTCCAACACAGGTTGAGACCATTAGGACACTCTTAGAATCTCATCAAATTCCAACTCGCAACCTTCTCGTGGTTTGGCCCGTGATTAGGGGAGTTTTCCCCTTCACTTTGACTACCTCCCCGACGGCGACAACAATGACAACACGGGCGGATGATGACACAGACGGAGACGACCACGACGTGGGGAAACCCCTGCCCTCCCCATACGCTTGTGGCTGGTTCTGACCAACACAGGCATGTCCACCCCTTGTCCCCCCGCGTCATCTCTTACGTCCCTCCCTTCCTTACTTACGTCCTTACTTACTCCCTTCGTCTCGATTAGCCAAGTTGCATAAATATGAGACGTTAAGCAATATCCAATCAATAAATCAATCTTTCCATTTTACAATGACAACGGCATCATCTTCTCGGATAAACTTTTCCATAAACCCGCGGGGAGCTTTAGCATCATTGGAAAAGTTGATGCCCTTCACTCGATTGGTCATCAAAGTCCCCGTTGCCGTTGGTGTGACTGGATTCCGGGGAATATTTTAAGATGTATATTTGGTAAGGGTTTTTGGTACTTGCACCCACTTAGCAAGGAGTCGCTGATCACCACTGTTGTGGGGTGTAGGCCTAGGCCTGCCATTGTATTTAATTTATCGTCCGGCTCCCCATTTCTCTGGTAGATGTTCGTGACGATTTGCCTACGGATTTGCCGCGATTACCCTCATCGCATACTCTCGGTACTGCAGTATTCACTGCAATTTTTTTTTAGCTCGATTACCCCTGTGTTTGTTTTTGTGTTGTGTGTGACGTGATGTACACTGTGTGCATTTCACGTAGGTGAGTAGCTACATAATGACTGAAATACATTGATCAATCAATATCGGCGACAATTTAGTATAGTCGCGATGAACCTTACTGCAAATTTAGTAAATTACTCTCTACAAATTGATTACACACCTTACCATATGGTACTGTCATTAATACGCTTTTAGAAACGTCCTATGCATTTAATGTGCAGCGTCGATATGACCTCGCCGCCCGCACCTTTTCACTACCACCTGCATGCAAGCAGCGGTGAGCCCCAGCCCCGCCTCGCAGTCTGCCTGTTGTTCTTGTGGCAGGTGGACGTGTTTTGTGACCGCTCTTCATTGTGTTTTTACAGGGCATGCACAGTACAAGGAGTTTGGTTCTATTGCTGCTGAGGGTGTTGTTTGATCGAGTATTGGCTTTTGTGTCCTCGCATCATTCTGTTTATTGTTTGTTATTTATTATTTTTTTTTTTTTTATTTAACGTCTATCCTATTCAGTTATAAAAACTGATTTACAAAGGAGGACAACTAAATAAATCTAATTACATAGATGCAAAAACTACAATAAACTACATTTAAGTACATATTTGAAATATTAGCATTACAACAACAATGCATTTAAACACAACAATTTTGTTAACAAATGAAAATAATATAAAATGTATTTAATTAATGAATCAAATATAAAAAAGGGTGGGGAAAAAAAAAAAAAAGGTAAAAAAGGAAAAAAAAGGAAGAAAAAAGAAAAATAGAAAGAGGAAAAAAAAACATAAAAAAAGAAAAACGAAAAGAAAAAAAAACTGATTTATTAGACGATTCCACTCAAACGAATATGAGGTTTGCCAAAAATCAAGAACAGCAAATCAGGGAGTATAATCTAAAAACTTTGCGGAAGAAACCACCGAACGCGAATCTTTATTCTTGTGTTCAATCTTCATTTTTCAGCCTGCACTGCTGCAGTATATAGGCCATTAGCATGACGCGTGTGTGTTACGGACGGCTGCACTCCCGCGCCGATTGCTCAACCTCGGCACGTCGCAGCCGATACTGTAGTAAATCGTTCAATGTCAACAAGTATTTTATCACGATTCATTCCTTACCACTCCGCGCCAACTCGGAATCGCTTTACTTCATTCCGTAGTGCTACGATAATATAAAATTATCAGTTCTCTCACACCAATATTACGTTGTCTTTCAAACAAATGTCCAACATTATTCATCTCGTCGCGTAATAAATATCGGAGCATTGAATAGTTAACTGATTACATCACGTAAATGAATGAATGACATTCACAACAAAAGCTGAAATGAAACTTCACAGAACCACGATTTCCAAGAAGAACGACCTTCACAAAGACTACACTCAAGCCGGGTAGAGTCTTGTCTATTCCACGTAGCGTGCTCGCTCGTCGTTCCGACCAGACGCGTTGGGTGGTGGGGGAAGCTCGTGAAAGACGTTGCTAGCGTGGAAAAACCCTGTTTTTAGCAACCCAACTCCAACTCGCAACCTTCTCGTGATTTGGCCCGTGATTAAGGGAGTTTTTCTCCCTGAAACTAATGGCGAGCTCTGGGTCGTCGTCGGGGAACTTTCCCCTTCCCTTTGACTTCCTCCCCGACGGCGACGATAATGACAACACGGACAGATGATGACACAGACGGAGACGACCTCGACGTGGGGGAACCCCTGCCCTCCCCATACGCTTGTGGCTGGTTCTGACCAGCACAAGCCTGTCCACCCCTTGTTCCCCCGCGTCATCCCTTACGTCCCTCCCTTTGTCTCGATTAGCCAAGTTGCATAAATATGAGACGTTAAGCAATATCCAATCAATCAATCGGACAGAGGTTGTGTAGGTTTGGTTGAGGTGGGAGTGGTAGTGGAGGAAACCAATGGCGTGAATGTCGGTTTTAAGGCGTGTTGTCTGTTGTAGTGGTTTAGAGTGGGACGATGTGTAACAGTACGTTCATGCATATTAACAGTAGAGATGTCCAGGCGTAACTACTTAGACCATTGATAGGCCCTAGGCCTACTACTAGCCTATACTATAGGGGAGTTTTTCTCCCTGAAACTAATGGCGAGCTCTGTGTCGTCGTCGGGGACTTTCCCCTTCCCTTTGACTACCTCCCCGACGGCGACGACAAACACAGACAATCAAAAAGGAAGATATTCTGCTGCTGTTACTCTTGTGACCAGAAAGGTATGAAAACCAGAAGGCAGTGGAATTATATAGAAATGTTTATCTGTTGGTGGTGGGGTGAACTAACAAGACTGAAAATTTGGTTGCAGTAGCTCCATGGGTATGGATGCTACCAAAACAAATGCATGTTTCTGTTATGTCTTGTAACAACTACATTACTTCCATTTTTTATTAGTGTACACCCTCCATTCCTAACTTAATAGGGTACTAAATTTAAAATATAAGCCTTGCATAAGAAATGACCATAAGCTGCATTTTCTTACAATGATTTTTGCAATTTTTAATGACATTTTTAAGTTAGCAATATTTGACAAGTATTCCTCACTTCATAAAATCTCAGTTTTAAATGCATGCTATAATGCTATAATATATATATTTTTTTTTTACGTAGATTTTCTCGGATATAATGTGACATAATGACATGTTAATTGACATAATGTGCTAGAAACATGACTTGCGACGAGATGCTAGCCTTGAATTCGCTACGTAAGAATGAGGATATTATAGTTTTACGAGCAGATAAGGGCAATGCTTCAGTCGTTCTAAACCAGAAAGACTATCAGTTGAAGATGGAAGCTCTCTTAGATGATCCAGCGTATAAAGCACACACGCGAGGTGACCCTACCACATACTTAGAGATGACAACTAAGGCAAGAATTTTAGCTTCTAACTTTGATCCTGAGGTAAAACAATATTTAATCCCAAGAGAAAAGTCGTCACGATGTCCCAAAATATATGGTCTCCCTAAGATTCATAAAGTAGGCGCCCCTCTTAGGCCAATTGTAAGCTCAGTTGGTTCTCCTGTGCAGTTACTCGCCAAACATATTGCAAAATACCTTCAACCATATGCAGAAGAAGTAGCCTCTTATGTTCGGAATTCAGAGCACTTCATCGAACTTCTTCAAAACTATAAAGCTCAGCAGGAACACATTTTGGTAAGCTTTGATGTTGTATCTTTGTTTACAAAGGTGCCTATTGGTGAAACCTTAGAGATTATCAAGACCCAAATAAAGCCCCCACAGTATATATTAGATCTTATAGAGCATTGTCTCTCAAACACATACTTTCGGTATGAAGGTAATATGTATAAACAAGTCAAGGGAGCGCCGATGGGATCACCTCTTTCTCCAGTTATTGCAAACATATTCATGGATTTTTTGGAAACTAAAGCTCTTGAGAATGCTCCATTGAAGCCAATTGTTTGGCTAAGATATATTGACGATATATTTGCCATCTGGGTATATAGTAGAGCAGAGCTTGATAATTTTCTAACTTATTTGAACAGTTTACATGACGATATTAAGTTCACAATGGAAGTTGAACAAGATAACCGCCTTCCATTTTTGGATGTGTTGGTAATGAAAACACATGACGAAAGCTTTGCCCATACCGTATATCGTAAACCGACACATACTAATAGATATTTAAATGCTTCATCACACCACCATCCTGCTCAACTATTCTCAGTTGTTAACACTCTCGCTACACGATCAAAGAGGCTATCTGACCAACACCATATAACAGAAGAAATGAAGGGACTTCGGGAAGCTCTTCTTTCGAATGGTTATTCCGACAAATCTATTTCCAAAGCGTTTAACAGAATTCCTAAGAAGAAGGACTTAAATCCTCCAGAAGTAGAGAAATACCGAAGCATGTCATCTTTACCGTATGTACAAGGCACCACAGATAAAATAAGCAGACTCCTAAAGAAAAACAACATTGGAACCATCTTCAAAGCTGAACTTAAGATCTCATCAATGCTTAGAAATGTGAAAGATGTGATTCCTCATGAAGCTCATTGAATATACTAAATTCCTTGCGGGTGTTGTGAGAAAACATATGTCTGAAGGACGAACCCTAAAATCTCAGCACGTCTTGACGAGCATAGAACTGCAATAAAAAACAGGCAAACTACATCTGCTCTTTTCCAGCACTATTTTGAGAAGGAGCACTGGATAGATTTCGCGAACGCAAAGACTGTTGCCAGAGTGGACCATGAAGTATCTCGTATTGTTAGAGAAGCCGTCGAAATGGAGAAACGACCGCATAACTTAAACATACGAGATGATGCGAAAAGACTAGCACCCACCTGGAAACTGGCGCTACGTGATAGCCATGTGGTGCCGATAATACCCCCAGTTGCCACGGAAAATGTAGTTCCTCCAGCTAGAGTGGATAGGAGAAGAAAGAAGCCACCTGAAGCTCCACCTACCAAACGCCTGTTAAGGTCATCGCAAAGATCTTAAATGTAATGCTGAGCAGTTGCAGTGACTTGTTTTGTCTTTTATATTATTTGTTATTGTCTTGTTTGTTTACTCAATGTTTTTTAATTTGTATGTCGTTACCTTGAGAATGGGCAGGGAGAACTGTTCGAAACGTTGGTAATAAAACTTATTTAACTCGGAAACTCGAAAGAATTTCATTATGTCATATATATATATATTTATGTTACCATCTTTAAAAAATTAAATTTACTTCTTTCGGTTTACCACGTATATTATTTATTTAATCCGACGTTTCGACTGGATTTCACCAATCTTTGTCAAAGACAGTAAAGCAACTCAAGTAAAAAACCCAATATACAAAAACACTTCAAGAGGAAAACGAAACAAAAACACAATAATAACATAAAACAAACATAATAAACAAGGCAATGCAAAGAAGTTAACTAACAGGAATATTATAACATGTGGTCCCAAAGAACAGGATGAAGAATGTTAGAGAGTTTATTATGTGTTCGATATAAATTCTCTGAAATGGTGTTAAGGTTTCGTCTTGTAGCGTAAATAGTAGATCGTAACAATGACAAACTAGCTTTCTTGAAAATGTGTTCATTGTATTTTGATTTAAGATGATGAGTTACCTTCAAGAAGTTAGGAATGATTCCCTTGTCTCGGCAGCGTTGAAGAAAGGCGAGGTCACATAGAAGTTTAGCCTTTTTCATCCTCTGCTTCTCTAGGGTTCTAACTAAAGATGATGTTTCCTCCCCGTAGAGGCGATTGATAGAATTTCTGAGGTTTTCGTGGTTATTTGTATGTGTTACCATCTTTAAAATAATTAAATTTACTTCTTTCGGTTTACCACGTATATTGTTTATTTAATCCGACGTTTCGACTGGATTTCACCAATCTTTGTCAAAGACAGTAAAGCAACTCAAGTAAAAAACCCAATATACAAAAACACTTCAAGAGGGAAAACGAAACAAAAACACAATAATAACATAAAACAAACATAATAAACAAGGCAATGCAAAGAAGTTAACTAACAAGAATATTATATCCTGTGGTGATTGAAATCCAGTCGAAACGTCGGATTAAATAAACAATATACGTGGTAAACCGAAAGAAGTAAATTTAATTATTTAAAGATGGTAACACATACAAATAACCACGAAAACCTCAGAAATTCTATATATATATATATATATATATATATGTTTTTGGATATTTTCGTGGCCGATATGAATTAATGAACTAGGTTTTTCGGTTATAATGCCACGTTTATTTACATTAGGCCAACGTTTCGATGAGATTTCATGTTATCGACTTTGCTGGCATGAAACCCTTTGCCACCGTTGAGGAGTTTCTTCCTAGAATGTTACGGGAAGCCATTGAGATTAATAAACGAGCTTACAGTCTAAATAAACAGCAAGATAGCCAACGTTTATCAGTAACGTGGAAACCTACAATTCCAGGGATCCATGTACAGCCACATAGGTTGACTGTGAAACCAATGGACCAACAACCAACGCCCCAGTTAGTTCCTGCAGATGATCTGTTGCAAGTAAATTCATCGACAGTCAGAGTGACAAGATCCATGACGAAAAACAATAAGACGGACATGACGTGACTTTCTTCTTTCTTTGCAACGTCAAGCTTTGCAGTGTTTCTTTGAGTTGTTTTAATTCGCCATATGTACAGTGATTTCTATTGTTAATATTTGTTGTATTTTGTTTTCCCAGTTTTGTTCTGTATTTATCAATGTAATGTAGTTTTCGTTTTTTATATATTAAGTTGTGTTGGCCCTGAAAAAGATGAGTGAAATTTCATCGAAACGTTGGCCTAATGTTAATAAACGTGGCATTATAACCGAAAAACCTAGTTCATTAATATATATATATATAATGTGTATAAAGACCCAAGTCATCAGCTTATAAAATATAATTGGTTCCGGCCATTATAGTTGATGTATCATCTATGTAGAGAATAAATAAGAGGGGTTCTAATATTGATGTTGAGATCAAAAATAATAATTAATTATGTAATATCTTACCGCATAGTATTTCCATACTGGTCAGTAATTTACTTTGCAGCCTGTCGGTTTCTTTGCTATTCACTGCCCTCTGGACTGCGGCGGTCACCTCTTTCAACCGTAGTGAAAGAGGGCTCTTCTTGTTTATAAGAAATTCATAATGTAAGTGGTGGTTCTTGACCATCTCTACATCTCCTCTTCTCGCACGAATGGGCTCCCCATCAGCGTCTGTGGTTTATTAGATGTTCTTTCTGTAAGAATATAAACAATACTGGTCTGCTAATTCACATATTTCTGTCATGTGAAGTCAAAGAGCTAATGCATGAAAAGGGGTAGTCTGGTCAGTCTACTGGTGATGCAAGCAAAATCGAAAAGGCAGAGTAAAAAGGTACTGGTTTGAAAAATTTAAACTGGATAGAAACCAGCTTTTGGGTCATCCCTACTTCAAAACAGCAGCATACTCCTTAACAGACGTATGCAACTGGGCAAGGGTAATACTTTGTGCTTGTACCCGGTATCTCCATCGGAAGACCCTGGTACGCAATTGGGTACTCGCAGTCTCCCAACATTTTTCCATAGCTTGTCGAAGTACAAATATCGGGTCTCTAGTCGATCTTCCCCATCTGAACCCATATTGTTTTTCATTTAACATATGGTCCACCTCTACTTTCATCCTTCTGTCTATACGTCCCTCCCTTCGTCTCGATTAGCCAAGCTGCATAAATATGAGTCGTTAAGCAATATCCAATCCTTTCCTATATCTTTGATGTATGGCATAGTAGAGTAATGCCTCTGTAGTTGCCACGCTTCTTTTTATCTCCTTTTTTGTATATTGGTACAATCACTCCTTTCTCCCAATCTCTCGGCACCGTCTACTATGTCTATGTATTGAAAATATTCACTATTTTCAGAACTTACTGCTATCAGAGGTATAGCCAATAGATGGAATGCATCATTCCTATCAGACCGTTTCCAAGTAGTAGAACTTGATAATATCGATAAAAATTATACAATTACTAAATTCCACTCCCACCCCTTAAGCCTTGTCTGTGGTGTGCCCCAAGGAACGGTCCTAGGGCCCCCATTCTTCTTACTTTATGTAAACGACTGGGGGAGGGGGTGTCACAATGATGTCGGTGTCGGTTGGGGATGGGGACATATCATGGTATCTGCTGTAGAAGGGGACTGACATAGGTGTTGAGTCTGACAGTATGATTGGTCTGGTACGTTTCAGTGTCCTTATAATTTCTCTTCCTTTCTCGTGTGGTGCAAATGTAGCGTCACTACATCTGAAAATTAAGATCATAGTTTAAAATGCGGCAGACTTCTAAGAATGCATATTATATTTCTGATGGGAATGCAAAGAAATCTAAGATTATATCACACAGAACATAATTGAAGAGCTCCCCAGAAAAAGGATGAATATGACAAATTGTAAAATGTTCAGGAGAAGCCAAAAACTAATATTTTCCTATATTTTCTAAAATGTATGGATTTTTTGTAATACATACATGTAATATATTGTTCTTGATCATAGTTTAGAATATTATCAATGAGTATAAAGGCAAACTTATTTTATTGAGAAATACATTTTTTGTATGAGCAACAAAGGTGTATATCCAGAACATGGATCATATAATATGTGCATTTTCATGCCTAAATATGACTAAAATGTCATTAGTATTAAAAGTGATGCTTTCATATTCATAGGGTAACTCAAAAACTTAAGTGTTCACTCTTTTAAGGGGTCATTAAGCCATCACGGAGTATCCACTACCAAGTCCATATAAAATTGGCGATGAATTGGATTTGGTAACAGCTCACACATTGACAACAAGTCCACTTTCTTCTCCTTTTTTATAGGGATTGGGTTCATGTAAAGCTGCGTCAGTTGTGACGGTCTTGTCACTGGCCATTGAGGGATGCAGCCTTTTGTTATGGATGGCCCCGCGCCTGGATCGTCAGCATCTTTTTCTGAATCCATATTTACGAATGTAATAACACGATATCTCGAAAAAAAACTCTGGAGAACTAGAGCCTAGGTCTGGATAGAAGTCGACGAAAGTAAATTATAAATAAATTGTTGTTCTGAAGGAAGCCGATGCGATGCCGTGATTGGTTATTATTATAAATGCGCGTCATTGCACGTACCAGCCAAACAGATGAACACAGAGTGGTGTGATATTTTATTCAATTTAATCAGCTTGTTTAATTATTTAATATTTAGTTTGAATCTTAGGGTTATGCATCTGGAATTTTTACAAATTTGTTGAGCTAACTATAAAAGGTTTATTTCGTATTCAATATAAGGTTTAATACTGAAGCAAAATTGAATGAATGTATGTGAAACATATGTTTTGATGTTCCTTAATTTATTCCAACTCGCAACCTTCTCGTGGTTTGGCCCGTGATTAGGGGAGTTTTTCTCCCTGAAACTAATGGCGAGCTGTGGGTCGTCGTCGGGGAACTTTCCCCTTCCCTTTGACTACCTCCCCTACGGCGACGACAATGACAACACGGATGGACCCCCCTAGCCCCCCCTAGCCGAAGAAGTAGGGTACCGCCTTAGCGCCTGGCTAGGATAAAATATACCGAAGACATGCGCAATATACAAAGATAAACAGGATTTATTTTTAATAAGTTTACATAACACAAACTGCCTGCACAGTCCTGATCTAAGTGCTACAGCAGTGCTCCACAGTAAGAACACTTAGTGCGCCATTGAAGAGGTCGATGTTTGTCATCAACCTCATAAGGTGGCCCTCATAATTGGTGATTACGATCGTTGGATATTCTGACTCGTGGATGTTGAACTGAGTCACAATACGTGCACGAACCATTGCCGCGTTGCTGTGACGCACTGCATACCATGGCCCCTGGGTCTCGAAGTAATCCATTGTATCATCCCTGGAGCTTCCACATGACACATATATTATGATGAATTCATGAGTTCGTCACAGACGCGCTCTTTCCTCGTATAACAGTTTCAAGCCCTGAATCATCGCCGCGCCGATATCGAACATGATGTTCCTCCCGTTTAATACCTGTTCCGCGGGGAACTCTTGTCAACACTGTTAATTAACGTAGAATCAACTACGAATTCCATGCTTTGATTGTGGTTGAACTTTTTGTAATGTTGTTGTGTGAAGTTAGCATTGACCAGAGATACAGTACAAAGATACAAAGATTTGATTGCCAAGTTTTTATCTCAACCAAATTATGATTCATGATGGAAAGAATTTTAATTTTCGGGGAAAAGTTCTAAATATTCCTCAATGGGCTCTCCATCATCTGCAGAAGGGTCGAATTCATTGTTAGTTTAGTAGTTTGATTGAGAACATTTTCGATTCATGCATACATTTACACTGTCTACAAGTGTTTATCAGTACATACAATAGTAAATTCCTAAATAATAAATACAAAAAGCAATGTGAGATAAACAGTTGGATAAACCTTTCAAATTCCCCCACTGAAAATCAGTTTTTTGACCGAGTGGGTAGATCCTTAAGTCTAAATACTAATTTATTTATTTATTGTGTTGAAAAAAAAATAAGGTCTATTTACTTTTTTGCTTTCTTCTTCTATTTCTTCTCTTCTTTAACCATTTATGAAGTACCTATATGTACTAATGTATACATCTGAAATTCAATTTGAAATTCATATTTATATAGCAACCAGAAAATTTGATGGGCACTGATAACTTTGCTGTTGTGTGCCCAAAACCCCCAAAAACTAACTAACTAAACTCAAGCGACTATAAGATGTTTTCTTTCGTTGTCCGTGAAGTCTTAGTGTGTTTTTCAAAGATGAACACATGAGACATGAGGCGCTGTTATCATAATGGTTAATTCAAATTGTGCAATTTCTATATCTCCATTTGCGACTTACATCTAATTCTGCGCATTCTGGGTTGATGTTGGCTGATTCTCGTTCTGATGGCCCAGCAGCACATATTTTAAATGAATCAATATTTTGAATAAGATTTACAAGTTGGTCGTTAGGGCTATCATTGGAAATTTTGGACGGTAAGTTTTTAAATTGGTCTAAATTATTAATACGACGTCCCATGGCAACGGATTTCACATTTAATTCCTTTTCCTCGCGTATCTGGAAAGTACAAACCACATTGTTTGGATTTGGTATTTGGAACAGGGACGCTTCAAAATTGAGTTTTTTCCTGCACAACCAGTCAACCAGCACAATAGGCCTTGAACATTTCTTATTTCTTATTGACAAGTAATAATTTTAAAAACTTGACAATGTTATATTTAAGAAGATGGAAATTTTCCCAATCGGAAAGTTTTCTAGCACACATAATAGGAAATTATCGATCTACTAATTAAGTAAAATGCACCCTCAAACTTGCCAAAATCAACAAGGCTGATTCGGAACATCTTCAAACAACTTATTACGTTCTTCGTTGCTAGGACAGCCTAAAGTCACACATACCCAAGGTAAGAAGTGATTGATTGATTTCACAATCGTCCAGAACTGCAGGCCTGCCGTATTTGTGCTCGATGTCCACGGTAAGGTTAGTTTTTAGTAATATATGGCGGCATTCATTCGTTACTTGATCATTATCTTCGTTGGATCTTTTCTTAATACAACCGTGTTCAACTATCTGGTGAAATTGTTCTAGAAGGAATGGAAGAAGGTGAGTTGTATAAATACTTTGGGTTCATCCAAGCTGAACAGATTCATCAGGCGGAAGCAAAGAACAAGCTTAAAGATACTTTTGTGGAGAGAGTGAAAGAAATACAGACATCAAATTTAAACGGGAAAAATAAAGTGAAGGCAATTAATACTTATGCAGTACCAGTTGTAATGTATTCTTTCGGTATTTTAAACTGGACACAAACTGAGATGCAAGCAATTAATCGAAAAATAAGAACTCTTCTAACAGAATTACCGACTTCATCACCCCAGAGCGGCGGTTGAACGGACGACATTTGTCTAGGTTACGTGGTGGAAGAGGGAATAATGATTTAAATAACGCACGTATTAAGCATTGTAATAGAACAAAAAACTATAAAATATACAAAAATATTATCGTGACCAGTTAAAACTACAAGATTATTACATTTTCTAATGGCTTATATTGTGTCATTTAGTGGGCTACACGGCTAGAAAGTGCTGTATCCAAGTTACCAGTTTTACGTAGACACGCATTAGGACGGCCATACAGAGTCAAATTAGATCGTAATGTTCATCATGTTAGGGATTATATTTTAAATTGTCACTTCCCGCAGTGTTTATTCTGTTCCTGCTTCTCAAATGAAGTACCGAACAAGATTGTACGAAGTCTACTTACAACGCCAACGGATCCATCTCTGAGTTGTCGTCGCTCTAGAGTGTTCCGCCAGTCCATGCAGACCAGGTTCACCCTGGTGCTAAGGTTGCTCCAAATTCTTAGTGTGCATTGATTCTTTAAGTTCTCTAGAGGCTATTTGCCATATTTACACTACACACCCATTAATTAGTAAATACACTCATATTGTCGAAACTTGCTGCAAAACAAAAATCAATAATTTTTTGTTGGGTGCCTGGTCATTCTGGTATTTTAGGAAATGATGTCGCCGACCAAAGTGCCAAAGAAGCTGGTAACAAAACACAAGTTGATTGCCATTTAGTTGTAACGCCTGATCTTAAAGCATTCCCAGGCGGACGTGTGTTGTCCGTGCTCTTTGCTCTGGTCTCATTGGGCCTCCACAGTACATGAAGTTAGCTTCTGTTGCTGCTGTATTTGTTGTTTGTTCAAGTCTTTGCTGTGTCCTCGTTCTTATACGTCATTCTGTTTAATGTTTGTTCTCTTCAGGAGGTTATCTGTTCTGTCCAGACTGGAAGGTTTAGTTCTCTCTTTATTCTGTCCAGCTTCGTCATCTCAGTGTAGTGCTACGTCTGTTCCGTCCGTGCAGCCTGAGGAGTTGATGTATGTTGTAAATAAGCAATCTAATTTGGCAGACAGGTATGTGAAGAAACTCGAGCACGTCCAAGGATTCAAATTTATTTGGGCTCGGAGATGCTGCTTTAATGCTCGAAGATGGTGCTGATGCTGTGCATGACGAGTAAGTCACATGCCTGTTTTGTGTTTGGAGTAAAGGAGTAAATTTCAGCCTACTTAAACACGTCCTCCAATAATTTAATTATTCTTTATATACAATATACTTTATATATAAGAGAATGTCTATTTACGTTCAAATCACGATGTTTTCTGAAATAATAGGGAACTGTCATGATTTTTCTTATCCTGGTTAGTTTAAGACCACATTATGACGGCAAAAATGGTTTATTTCCATGTTTTAGAGTAACGTGTTGAAGGAGTCGGGAAAGTGATTTGGAATGTACTTTAACAAATTTTGTCACCTTAAAGGAATGTTCGTCAGTCTACCCCAACCAAACTTTGCATGTGTGGAAACGGGTACCTAAATTCCCATGATTATGAAAGTTTTCAAGTTAATTTAACGTTTCATAGTGGATGGGTGACACTTCGAAAACGCCCCAACTCGGCTTGCTGTTTAAGGAACCTCAGTGAACGCCAAAACCAAAATAAAACAAGCAAGTTAAATTCAAAGATAACGAATGCCTCCCGCACATAATGAGTAATCGCAATGTGGCAGCCAGCGAACACTGAACACGTGTCACAGACAAAGGCCGGCTAGCAACTAACTATAGCCAATGTTCCGTAAACCATAAAATGTCACAGTTGTTATTGCTAAGAATCATTTCCAATTCCGCTCTTTTGTTCCTAATACACTGAATATTAAGATGCAGAATTTTTAAGGAATCTTCGGGATGCGCTTGATTGTTTACCTCAAGGTTTTCTCCGTCGCGGTCACCCGAAAAAACAGCGGCTTATTGCAGCTCACCTCGCAATAAACGTCCGTTACGAATGACCACACGATCGTCTACTGAATTGTATCGCTATCGCTATCTACTTCAAGATCTTCTTCACTTGTGTTATCTTCATTTTCTTGATCATGTTCGTCACCATCACTTACAACAGGGGAAGACACCAAGTCATCTTCTAATTCCTCTAGATAATGGCACCCAATACGCTTTTCCGGGAATAACGGAAATTTTCTTTCGGTGCAGACGTGGCTTGGCTACCGCATACCGCATTTATTTTAACGATGAGACCACAGAGTCTTAATTAACAATTAAATCTCCATCACTAACTTTTGGAAGTACAGACAGGAATTTTTCTCTATCCACAGAAACAATCCTGCTTTTCTCGAACTCTTTAACAATGTTCGTGGATTGGTTAGTCTCCATTGCGATAGAAAGTTTCTTCAAAAGCCGAGCAAACACATCCTTGGGAATTGAACTTTCGGGAATTGAACTTTCCTTCCTTCCCGGGCCTTTCTTCCACTCCGCTAAAATTTGTCTCCATACAATTTTTTACGAGCAAAAGAAGGCAACATCTAGGGGCTGAGTTAGATGCATTTAATTAGGAGGGAGGAACATAAATGTGATGTTGAGTTAGCTATCTTCTTCTCATCTTAACGCTTTGTCCGTTAGTTGCAATGTAAATACCGGCCTCTGATTGTCATAAATTACGGTTTAAAGGGGGTGCCTGATGATGAGAACGCGGAGTCGTGGATTTTTCCAGACTGTATGTTTGGAAATAGGGGGTATAATTTGAGGAAAAGCGGATCACTGAGTTCAGTTATAAAACCTGATTTACAAAGGAGGACAACCAAATAAATCTAATTACATAGATGCAGACACAACAATGAACTACATTTAAGAAAATATTTGAAGAAGTAATATTACAACAATGCATTGAAACTCGATTAATTTGGAAACAAATAAAAAGGATATTAAATGCAATTTATGAATGAATTAAATATAAAAGAGGGTGGGGAATGAAAAGTCAAGATAAAGAAAAGAAAAAAACGAAAGGATAAAACATTAAAAAAGATATAAACTGATTTATTAAACGATCCCACTCAAACAAATATGAGGTTTGCCAAAAATCAGGAACAGCAAATCAGGGAGTAAACAATCTTTTGCGGATGAAACCACCAAACACGAATCTTTATTCTTGGGTTCAATCTTCTTTTGGAGAAACGCATGGGGTTATGAGCTGAAATATGAATTTTTGATTGCGATCGTGTATCATGGTCACGAATAATGGAGTTTAATGTGAAGAGGTGAGGGTTTGATTTGACAAAGATTGCTGCAAGTTGTATCAAAGTACTTGCTAGGGTCAATATTTTTTGGAAAGGAAAGATATTTCGACACGAGGGGCTCCAAGTGCTGCCGGGGTTTGTCTCCCGTCCGGGGCTCCAAGTGCTGCCGGGGTTTGTCTCCCGTCCGGGGCTCCAAGTGCTGCCGGGGTTTGTCTCCCGTCCGGGGTTCCAAGTGCAGCCGTCGTGTCTTTGTATGTTGCCTTGTCCCATGTGCCTAAAAATAAAATTGTATTATTTCAATATTTAAGTAGGTAAATAGAAGGTATAACAATATGATCTGCATTGTTTATTTGCAACAATGAACCCCACGATGATACTCAGTTTGGTAATGTTTGTATATATTTTGCATACTTGCGTCTCAAAGTATTAATCTTTGACTGAACCGTTTGCATTCAAAATCAACGCGTTCACGTCAAGGACTTGAACCGTTTTCACTGAAAAGAAAACACTAACTTAGTAAACACAAACTTAGATTAATTTGTACAAACTTTTCTTTCCCAGTATTTTCAACAAAGCATTGTAAATTTTCAATCGTCTTGCTTGATTGTCGTCGCTCCGCGGGATTGGTGGTAAAGTCGAGACGTAAAGCACCTCATCTCTTGCTGTGATGACATAAGGCTATTTTGACCATTTTCTTCTTCTTTGTTCACCATTTGGTCAAATGAAGCCCAAAAGAAGGATGTTGATGGTACAGTTTCTGTCATGTTTGTCAAGTCGGGATAAATAATAGTGATATGGGTTAACCCAAACTACCCTTTAAACATCCCTCTTCTGACATTGGCCCTTTTAGCACCTAGCCACAGATTTTATCTAAATAATACTCAAATTGATTTGTTTGTTACTATCAAACTCACTTTCGGCGTCGATGTGGCCTCGCATACCACCAGACATCGATGACACTCGCCGTTCAATGATTGTTGAAGAGCAGGTTGTCCTCCTTCTGCAGCACTGCAGGATGGGTATGAACTGACCACTGGCGGCTGGCTCTTCGAAAACGTTCCGAAGTGTGTATAACGCATCGCACATTACACCCCGTTGTGTAACACTTGTGTTGTGTGTGTAAGTATCACGTACCATCTTCGGTTGCCCGATTAAATCGGAAAAAATACCCATCGCAAATATGAAACAGTTTCGAACCATGTCATTCACCCTGCACTTCACGGAAAATACGGTCTATTTTCAGAACACAACCTTTTGGACTGAATGTCAAGACGCAAATGACAATTTTCAGCCTCGACGATGAATAGGAAAACTATTCACCCCCACCCACACAAAATCACATTGGATGGTTCATTCACAATGGTGTTTTCTAGCATACAGCAGGTCTGGACATCAGAAGCCAACTTGTCTGATATCACTGAGAGAACCGGTGTTGGTAAACAAAACTTGTCAGAACAAAATTATTACACTGACCGGATTAACACTTTCACGCTTCATCCTAATAATGTTCTTTTGGCCGGTTGTCATGAAATTCCTGACAATGATTCGGCAGAGGGGGGCTTTTGGGGCTAAAGCCCCCCCCCCCCTAGACCCCTTACAAGCACCAACATTTAATTTATATTCAAAGTTCTTCACTTTAAATATATCTTAACAACAAAATAACAACATTTTGACAAAAATAATGTTGAAACAAATAAATAAAATAAATAAATAAATCATAACACCTTGTTGCGTCTTGAGTTAAGCGCAGTGGTCAGTTTGCGGTATTTTTTTTCATTTTAGAGTTGTGCTTTGATTTTATGACCGCCACACGCTCTAGTGGCAGCTTTTTAGACCCAACCTAAGTTTCACCCGGCACCCCAATTCAGTAGCACTGTCACTTTCAAATAGTGCATTTTCGATTCCGAAGAAATTGATTTGTTAGAACAATTTCGGGGGCTGACCAGGATTGGTCTCACCCTGGATGAAATCCTGTGGTGCGCACTGGGTAAAATCATCTGCAAATAACTGGCCTACAAGTATGTCATTGCATGTAAATAGATAACAGCTGCAGTGGTACAAGTTTTACTCAAATAGGCCCTTGCTGACAAAGTATATTGTCTGAGGAAAAATTCCATGTTGAAATGTTGAATGTTGAAATGTATCTCAAGCATAATGCAAAACTGGTCTTATCCACATAACATATTTTGAAATATTTATTTGAATCTTTTTCAGATATTATCACATTAATCACTGAGAGAACCGTTGTTGGTAAACAAAACTTGTCAGAACAAAATTATTACACTGACCGGATTAACACTTTCACGCTTCATCCTAATAATGTTCTTTTGGCCGGTTGTCATGAAATTCCTGACAATGATTCGGCAGAGGGGGGCTTTTGGGGCTAAAGCCCCCCCCCCCCAGACCCCTTACAAGCACCAACATTTAATTTATATTCAAAGTTCTTCACTTTAAATATATCTTAACAACAAAATAACAACATTTTGACAAAAATAATATTGAAACAAATAAATAAAATAAATAAATAAATCATAACACCTTGTTGCGTCTTGAGTTAAGCGCAGTGGTCAGTTTGCGGTATTTTTTTTCATTTTAGAGTTGTGCTTTGATTTTATGACCGCCACACGCTCTAGTGGCAGCTTTTTAGACCCAACCTAAGTTTCACCCGGCACCCCAATTCAGTAGCACTGTCACTTTCAAATAGTGCATTTTCGATTCCGAAGAAATTGATTTGTTAGAACAATTTCGGGGGCTGACCAGGATTGGTCTCACCCCTGGATGAAATCCTGGGTGCGCAACTGGGTAAAATCATCTGCAAATAACTTGGCCTACAAGTATGTCATTGCATGTAAATAGATAACAGCTGCAGTGGTACAAGTTTTACTCAAATAGGCCCTTGCTGACAAAGTATATTGGCTGAGGAAAAATTCCACGTTGAAATGTTGAATGTTGAAATGTATCTCAAGCATAATGCAAAACTGGTCTTATCCACATAACATATTTTGAAATATTTATTTGAATCTTTTTCAGATATTATCACATTAATCAGTTGGTTGACCATGCACATTCACAGAAAAAATATTTTAGCAAATGGAGGCAAAATGAGTTTTGTTTGTTTTTAATTGTGGATAAAGGGCAATTGTTGGGTGTCCCAGTGGATAGCGACCATACTTGTTGATAAAAGGGTACAAACTGCAGATGTCAAAATAGTTAACTTTTTTCACCTTCTCTCACCTCATAATAAGTTTAAGTGCAATTGGTGTGGCCTCCGAAAACAGCATCTCGTGGATCTAGTGGCATTTGGTTGAAGCCAATAGGAGAAAATCCTGTAAAGAATTATTTAGAAATCTAAAAATACTGACTCTTCCATGTATCCTTATTCAAATCTGTGTAATCTTTGTTCACAATAATCCTGAATGGTTTCCCCGCAATTCACAAGCTCATCACCATGGCACACGCTCGCAAATCAACATTCTATCGACTTTCAGCACATCCAATTTTCCAAAAGGCCTTTGGCCCTTTATGCCGCCCTTATAAAAAATTACAGCAGAAAAAAATATAAATAAAAGCAGGCACAAAATTTTTTTTAAAGGCTAGAGTAAAATCATTTTGTTGACAAGTGTTTTATTTATTGATGAATTTGAAATCGAATGGAAAAAAAACTAAAAAACAGTTTTTTTATTATGTTATGTTATTATGTTATGCTTGTCAGTATAATTTTTTTGTCAACTTAAATCCCCTTTTATGTTTTTAAACCTTTTGTTCTAGATAAATTTTATAATTATTATAAGTTTTTTAAGTATGTTTAAATAGAAAAGATACAAAGTATATAAAGTATATCTGTGTATTAGAATTCATATTTCCACTCTCTTGGAGCAATGATATCTGTACCCATGTACACGAAAAAAAAGAAAAAAGAATTATTTTATTTCATGCCGGAGGATGTGAGAAAGGGAATTTTTTAATTCGCAAAGTTTCTTAAAGGGCATTAAAAGCACACCCCACATCTCGACAACTTTTACCCCGCAGCACGAAGAAATGTATTTTTGTTTGTTCGCCTACAGCCGCTTCCCCATGGTGTCTTGCGTGCCCGGGGCTTATCACTTATCCTTTTCAGGAAAAACAAGTGGGGCAGCCATCCCAAAACACCCCCCCCAGGCTACTATTTAAAAAAAAAACTAGGCCCCCTGGGGCCCTAGCTGGGCCTAGACCTAGCTCTACCCTAGGTACCCTAGGCAACCATAGTTGGGGGCCACTAGGGGCCAAATTATTGGTTGCCTAAATTTTTATCAACTATGATTGTGCTTCCGCCTAGGCCTAGCCGAGGGTTAGGGCCTAGCTCCCCTAGAGCTTCCCTTTCCTTGGGTTGCAACCTACCTCCGTTTTAATAGATTTAATGTTGCGGGTAGGTTTTTATGAGGGAAAAATCTTGGAAGGTGATCGGGAGATCCCCTTTGGGGCCACCTTTGTTGAAATGAATGCCCCAAAAAATCCCCTCCATTTGGAGGGCCCCCCACTTACTATATTTACTTGGCCCCCTGTGATTAACCACGCAACCTTCATTTCTCTCTCTTTTTCCCTTTTGGGGAAAAATGTAAAAAGGGACAATTACATCCTCGTTCTTCTACTCCTCCCGTTATTTTAACTTTTTTCGAATTTCAAAAACTAAAATAAAAATTATATAGGCCCCTGCACCAGTTTTGATTGGTCAACAGTTGGGGCTAGCTAGAGTGGACCGTACAATTATAGGCTCGTTAATGTAACCTCTGTAAAAATGAGGCAAGCCTAGGTCCAGAAAGGGAAAAAATTTTTATATTTACGTTTTTTTTTTGGAGATTTTTTTGAGTCCTTCCTTTCAATTTAAATCTTCCACCGTTCTCAATGGGCCCGAACACGGGCGTTAAGAAGGGGTTTTAAAAACCCCCCCTGCCAAACGCGCCTTTTTTTGTACGAGTCAACCCTGACTGGAATTGGCAAATAATGTATGAGCATTTTTCTCGATAGCTCCCACCTGGCTTCCACTTCGTCGCCCCGTTAAACGAGTTTTATATTTTTCTTCTTTTTTTCCATACTAATAAAAAAAATGATACGAAAAGAATGTGCGAAGTAGTATGTTGAAAAAATGAAATTGTGTTCGAAATTCAGCAAAAAAATTCGACTTTCAATAATTGAAGCGAAATTTTTCGACTTTCGAATTTGGCTCGCCATTTCCCATTTTTCGATTCGGGGCGATTAAACGGTGACGTCAGTAGTGACTCATCATTAAAATGGGGATTTCATTCTCCCAACATTCCCCAAAACCATTATCCCCTTTTGTGAATACAAAAAAGGGGTTTTGAAAGGGGGGGTTTGTCTGGGACTTTGTGGGAGAATAAAAAGGGGAGAAGAGAAACCACCAGTTCAGAATCTCCCCTTTCTGGGGATCCGGGCCCAGAAGAAGTTTGGGAGAGAATGTAGCTCTTGATACCGAATTCCCTTTCTTGTCAATATCCCGTTTTAATTTCCCAAACCCTAAGCTTCCAACATTGACTCTCGCAATTGCAATTTTTTTGCTCTGGTGTGTGTCCCCCCTTGAATTTTTCTAACTATCCAAAACGGCTCAATTTTGTTTTTGTTGTTTGCATCGGGCTCGATTTTTTTCATTGTCTGAAAAATGTAAAATTTTTGACAATAATGAAGTCTGATAAAAATATCGCTTGGGGAAAACCCTGGTGTTCTAAACAAAAAAATTAATGTAGTGGCAGACAAATCGGGTTTCCCCAATTTTACGTTTTACATAACATGAAGCAAAATACACCCTCCCCTCAGATCTGTCGTGCCCTTCCACTTTTGGGAGGGGAAAAAAATGCAATACAGGCTTTCAGCTTCATAATGCATACGACATCTGCTAAAAGGTTACCACATTGCTAGTACATCCCAAGGGGCTCCGTAGACCTTGAGCCCTCTTCTAGCAGCCGATATCATTTCGCGGGGTTTAAATTCCGACGAAGCCAAATTAAAAGGGTTATCCCATGAGCGCATCTACAAAGGGATCTAGGCGGGCCCGGTAAAAAATCTCCAGTTCTTCCATAACCTACTTTGAAACACCACGAGCTGTGCAAAACTTTTCCCCACGCTTTCCCAAAAAAAGTCCTAGACTCAGTCGCCTGATCCCACTGAATTGAATCCCCCCGGGTAACGGAACAGTTTTTTTTTCCACTAGGAAAATTTTCCTTTCAGGATTTGGTATGGTTTCACAGTCCCCAAAGCTGCCCCATAGCCTCGTATCGCCGCTTTAACACAGTAACATGTTTTTGCCGATTCAATTTAGGGTAATTTTGTTAAACGGTATCAATCATTCTCTGTGGATCATGCTTCGAATGCCGAGGTTGTACAATCTGCTCGCCAATGACTTGGTCGAGTTCATGTCCTCGAACCTTTGATGCGTGTGGCTCTTCTCGTTCTTCGTCGTGTACTTGGTGATGTACCAATTGAGAGCGGCGGTCTTCTCGCCCTCGAACTGTATGTCCATGTTTCCAGGCCACGCAATGGTTGTCGTCGTTGATCTTGACTTCGTCAGCCTTGTGAGGTAGATCGCACTAGCCTTTCGATCCCCGGTGTAGTCACTTTTATAATTTATGTCTAAAGTACTAACATCTCAACGTCACTCGCCTACTACAAAGTCAAAATATCATATATCCTTCCAACTCTAGGGCTAAAAGAGATGGTTTGTATTTCTCTACTTAATTTCGTATTTATTGGTATAAATATATTGTAAATAAATATGCTTGTGTACAAGAAAAGAGTAAAAATACTGAAACATGAGCGTTTAGTGGTGGGATTAGACAACTGTCTGCCCCACCTGGAGACACATTTTATAATGAGCGGCCGAGCGCAAAACTTTTAAAGGGCGCAGCACCTGTCGTGAAAGGTCCAAGAAAATAAAAATAGCCCCTTTACGTGTATGTTGACAGGTGCTAACAGGTTGTTTACATTGACGACATCAACACATCGTTCCCGTATTTCAAGTACACATTTTTACTCCACAATGCCAACAACATATTGAATGAGGTGTATAGACAAATTACCTTTCTTAAATGATAACTGATTTGTGCCCAGGCCCGTTTTAACCATTAGGCTAACTAGGCTCTAGTCTAGTTTAGTGATGCAAATGGTTGGAAAAAACAGGAAATTTTCAAAAAAGCCGCTGTTTTTTTTTTTTTTTTTCATCACACTAAGGAAAAATTGGAATTGGGGGAAAAATTGTTTTTTTTTTTTTGGGGTTTCATCTCCTTTTTTATAAAAAAAAAATTTTACTTTTAACCTTTTTTTAGTAGAAGCTGACTAAATCATTGTTCGCCCATTTTTTTGGGACTGAATTCAAAGTTGAAACAAATCTAGATTCATATTGGGTAATTTGGATTGGGAAAAAAGAGGGGGAGTGGGACACCAAAAACATTAAAAAGTAATGATACATTAAAATTCATGACTGAAACCTTTTAATGTCTTAGGCTGGGCAGGGCCCCTGGATGTACAAAAGTTATTTCACATTGTGACATTGATTACACAGATAACATTATAAAATATATAGGCTATCCGATAAAAATAACCCGAGAATCCGATATAAAAAGGGAAAACTTTTGACTTTAGTGGGCCTAAAATTTAAAATAATAAAAAAAAAACGGTTTATAGACTTTATTTTTGACTTGTGCCAGTTAGTCACTTTTTATTTACCTTTACGTTAGGTACATAATAAAAAAATATAGAAAAAAATAATTTTAGACTTGTAACTACTAGACAGACTCACTTTAATGTAGGAATGCTAAAACTTTAACAAACATAAAAAAAATATAAAAAGTTTCAGACTACATTCTGATCTTATGCCAGCAGTAAAAATGTTTTACATCTTTCCTACACAAATTTAAAAAAATAAATAAAGTTTAGGGCCTAAAGGTTTTTAATAGGGGCCAACCCCCTAATAAAAAAGCAGTTTCAGCTTTTTTTCTCGAGTCTTATACCCGTTTTTGGCAGAGGCCCATTCAATGTTTCTAGAATCGACATCCATATCAGAGTTTCGGGTGGCCTGAGCCCAAGGAAGAGCTGCGGAATCAGTCGGACCCCTCTCCTTTCTCCACTGTGAGGGGTTCCTTGCGACTAGGTTTTTGCCCTAAAAATTGCAAATTAGCACGGGGTTGTACTAACTTTTTTAACCCTTAAGTTGTTTAAACGATTACGGATTTAGTGTGTATTTTTCCAAAAAGAAGACCAGTTCCTCTCTGCAGGCAGATGTTGGGGAACATTTAACAGTCGTGCGGCAAGTGGGGAACACTTTATGCGAACATAAACCTTCCACCAAACCGGGGAGTTGTGTTGAACATGAATCCCGATTGGTTGACGGGAGAAAAACCCTGTTGATGTTCTTATTCAGAACTTGGTAACACTTTTCCAATATCGAGGGGGTTCAGTTGCCCGCGATGTTATAATCAAAAAACATCTGCATTTGATCATCATCTAAAAAACGTCCTCATATCAGGGTAAGAAGATTTGTCCGAAAGGATTGGTTTTTAACAGAATCTTTTCGAAGTTTGAAGATGTGCGGAAGTTTTTTCTTCCCGGGATGTCAATGGGGGGCTTCAAGTATTCTAGAACGTGTTCGGTCATTGATTGGCCTTTTGGATGCCGAGAAAGAGCATCACAGCTTCAAATTTGGTTGTTCTATGGTAATAGGCCGTAGCAGTGCAATGGTTTTGAATCTGCATCCAGAAGTATCATCATCGGGCAAAAATTTCGAATATCTTTTGTCAATATTCAGTTTACCCAAAAAACTGTTCTTTCAGAGCTTTTTTTTTTTTTTTAAACTTTTGAATGAATAAAATACTGCTCCCCAACGAGTTTTTTAGGCAACTTTAAAGAAACTTTTTTGACCATAATTGGCCTTTTTTTTTCAGTTTAAAGGGTTTCCAAGAAACACATGTGTATGCTTCAATACTTGATTATCCTTTTACCTTTTCGGAACAGATCTTCTAGGCTCCCGAGTTTTATTCTCGTTCAACAATAAGTTAAGGCATGTGAAGCGCAGCCAAAAGCGCGATATGGGTATTTTGCCTTATATTTTTATGCATTCCATTAAAACTGGGGATTATCTGTAATTAGGACTAAAAATTTTGCGGGCCAATCGAATCTATTTCTTTAAATTTGTTTTGAAGATGTAATACAGTTCTCGGTTTACCGTTATTCACCTTTTAAAAAAGATTGGATTGGTGGTGACAAGAAGTTTATGATGCGTCCCCATTAACATTTTTCCCCCATCAGTGATGGTCGAGACAAAGAGCGTCACTAAATTTTATCATTAGCGCTTTATGACTCGAATATATTCACCCTTTTAAAAGGGTGTGTCCAGTTCATACCTTGAAGGTGCTTACGTTGAGTAATAGGCTAACTGCTTTTTTTCCAGTTTTCGTTTTCAAAAATTAAAGGGGGGAGTCCTGAAACCCAAAAAAGCTCTAGAAGCGACTCCCTCAAATTTTTTGTTTTTTTATTTTTTTTGGAGCTTTATCTAAAAAGTATTCAGGGGTCACAATTTCGGGCCCCTTTTTAGCGCAAAATTTTGAATTATTGGACCCCCCGTCTTTCGCTTCTAGGTAATGCATAGTCGTACCAACAGGGGGGCTGGGGCGCTGATGCTACTGTATTATGGTGGGTTTAGGGTTCGCTAAAAAAAAAAAAAATTTTTTTCATTTTGGGCCCACGAAATGGGACTTGGGAAATCAAACTGGATGAGTTGAGTATGAATAGGGCTAAAATCCATTGCTAAAAGGTTTTAGGCCCTGGCCCTACTTATGTTTTTTCAAGAAAAATTAAAGTATGTGCGATCAAATGCAAACTGAAGGATTCGAGGTTTCTCGCTTAAAATAGGCCCTTTTTACCCAAAAATGTCCCCAAAACAGGGGAACAGCAGGAACGGGTTTTCACCAAATCTTACCAGTTCTTTTTCTTCAAAATCATTGCGAAAGGGAAGAGCAATTTCGTCCCCACTTTTTACTCGGCCCGGTATTGCCCCGGGATCGTTTTGTTGTTTCCCTTTTCTTGATCTTGCCAGAGCAACTTTTCATTTTTTCCGGACATCCACGGCACAAAGAATATGTTTCCCTCCGGGGTGCTTTGGAAATTCGTGGGTTTGGATTTTCAAAATTTTGCACTAGCACTTTTTTTTTTTTGTTGTTGGCACCCCCTTTAGAGACGTGGAAGTATTTCCCTTTTCCCCGAAAAGGGCGAACCATACAAAATAATTTTGGCTAATCTGTAAAAATAAGAAAAGGGAAATTAAAAACACTTCGTGTGAACAAAATTTATCCGAGGAGTGACCGTTTTTTTAAATTTAAAAATAGGCGGCTTTTCCCCAGGCCAGCATATTTTGGGCCTTAATCTTTGGCCTCCTACCTTAGCCTTAATCCTAGGCCGGGGCTAGTGGGCCTTTTCTAGGGCCTAGGCCTAGTGGGCCTTAATCTACTTCCCAGGGTTTTCCTGGGCCCTATTCCTAGGCCTGGAAGGCATAGACTACAACTAAAGGCCAAGGGGCATTAAGCTCAGTTGCTCAGATTGATCTAGTAAGGGGTTAAATGCAGAAGCTTTAAAATTTACATCTGGACTGGTAAGCGTAATCTTGGGTCCGTCTAGCCCTAGGTCCTAATGTCAGTGGCTAGCAGAGCCAGCCAGAAAATTTTTTTTTAGAAAAAGTTAATTAAAGTATATAAGGGCAGATGCCTAATATTATGTGAATAGGGGAGTCCATACTTAAGTTGCTAAGTTTAACCCCAAAAAAATTTCAACCAACCTACCCTTTTTTGATGGATTTCCCCCCCAATTTTTTGTGTGGGTGTCATCAATTTCAGCCAGCCAGTGTGGTTTCTTTTTTCTTTTTTCCCCCATTTCTTTTCAAGAAACAGTACAATATAGTCAGCTACACCTATAAATTTCGAAACAATACCAGCAATTAAAAAAACCCCAAATTAAAAATAATCTATACAAAACACAAACATGTTCTGGGAAAATTTTAAGCAAAAAATTTTTCAATTTTTCCCAAAGTTTTTCCCTTTTTTTTTTTCGGAAAAAAAAAAGGAAAAAATTTAGTTTTTTTCCTCGCAAAAATAAAATGGAAAATTTTTCCATCACTAGTCAAATTAGTCTCCAAGTCTATTAAGTAGGCAATTTGAGCGATCACGTCAAACCAACTATACTGGCATGGGTGCAAGGGGCAAGTGGATCTCGCAAACCCTTCCGGGGCGAAACCGACTAGTCAATTTTTTCTACGCTTTAAAAATTTTTTTTCATAAAATTATTTGATGATGATAACGTGCGCCAAAAAAAAAAAATTGGGCGTCGCGGAAGGGGCCTCCCCTATTCCCAATTTACTTTTGGGAATTTTTTTGGTTCCCCTCCCCCCTTGTTTTGGGGCCCGGTTTTTAGTATCCTAATTAGCACAAACCCCATTTAATCTCAAAAAGTTTAAGTTCCGGGCGTCGCGACCCAGCCGACGCCTCGCGTCGGCGTTGATTTTTTAAATAAAGACCTCCCCTTTTTTAGAGGGAGAAGAAGCGCCGGTCACGCCCCCCAAGATGATGGTTTTACTTGACGGCAGTTTTAGCCGTTCAAAACATATCAAAATTTATCGGGCTTTTTTTTTTTACTTTTTACAAATTTACAAAATATTTACATAAACATTTTCAAACATAGAATTATTCAACCAATGTCACTACTCTTCAACTTGGGGTCCCTCAGTGGATTATCGTCAATTTCTTCTATTTTCTGCTCATCTTCTTCACATATTCAAAATCTTCATTATTTCAAAGTCAAAATCATCCGGTCCATGTCCGATATGTCCTCTTGGCTGGAAATGCTCTTTGTCCCGGGTTTGCTGTGTGTTCGATTTTTTCACACTAAATAATGAAATTTTCAAATTAACAGAAAATTTATAAAAACACTTTCAAAAAAAAAAATTTACCTTTTAAGCTACAAGGAAAAAAAACGCCCTAGTTATTCAGAATTTTAAAATTTTTTTGGAGATCAAAAAGTTTGTTAGACACTGTTTTTGTTGTTGTTTTCGAGTTTTTAAGGCCACAAGCAACCGGTTGTAGTTTTTTTACCCGAGTTTTTACGGACCAATTGAGCCCAAACCCTTGCCGGCCGACAATCACAACCGTATCGACTTCTCACAAAAGAAAAATTTCGGTAAAGTTGTCACTTTTTCGAAAAGTGATATCGCAAGTTTCGATATCGATAACCAAAAAATCGCAGTTGCACTTTCACGGAAACTCAACTCACGTCGAATTGTGACTTTTTGAGAGAAAAGAAGGGGGGGGGGGGGGGTCCAGGCCCAGCCTAGCTGTCATGCTGCTAAGGCTAGCTCTGAATGAAATGTTTCTTTTCAGATGCCGACCAGTAGCGTTACCAGTTCTTCGAGTAAATATCTTCCGTAGCCAACCACCAAGGTCCCACAAATTGGCGTCGAGTTGAAACGAAGACTTAGGCCTATTTACCGTGCAAAGTGCAAATTTATGCATTCAGAACTTTTACTTGCACGTTGCACCTTTGTTAAATTTTGGCCTATTGCTTTAAAACTGGGCTCAAAACGTTGAATGTTATTTTAAAATAAATTGCATTTTAATTATCACTTAGGCCTATAGCTTACATTACTTAATTTTACTGGCTACCACCAATTTCATAATGATTTATTTCCCATACCATATCTTAATCCTGGCATTTAGTGTGCTGTAGCCAAATGCAGATACTTGTGATGAAAAATAAAAATGAATCTTTGTTTTGATAGGCCTATAGGCCTAGCCAAAAATTGCATTGGTTGTGTTTGTTACAAATATTCAAAATTTTGTTTTTCCACAAATAACTGCCTCTAGCTATAGTCGTCGACTATGTTTCAACTAGGTAATGACTACCTTTTGACGACTATTTGGATATTATTATGAAAGAGCAGGAACATCGTAAAATAGTCGCCATGTAGTCTTCTGAACATATTTAACTAGTAGACATCACATATCTAGTTGTGTATTGGCACTGTGTATTTGTAAGATTAAATGATGTTTTGGATATGTTTCAAAGGGTAGCTTAAACATAGTTTATTGACTAGGTTCTGACTACTAAAATTTTAGTAAGGGTAAATACAAATAAATACAAACATAGCCCTAACCCAGCATAATTTCTATAGCATAATGGCATACATAATTATGAAGGTCTAGGTAAAACAGAATGTAGGCCAAACTCATTATAATATAATAATATATATAGGTATCAACGTATCATATTATTTGACTGTCTTTAGGAAAAACAAGACCAATATCACCATTGATAGAGATGCTGCTGAAGAGATGCTGCTGAAGAGATGCTGCTGCTGAGAAGATAGTCCTCCCTTAGGGTGCTGAAACAACAAGGGTTTATTTTATTAAATTCAAAACACCCACAATCACTACTCACAAGTACTGGATATACCTAGTCTGTTGATGTATCTTTAATTTGAAAGTTAAAAGATTAAAGTATTTTTTCCTCGTGATTTCCTTAAAATCCAAGTTTTTTAAAATTATTTAAATATTGTTTTGAAAAAAAGGTAATAAAATCACCTATTCATTCCAAGATTGCATTAATTCCGCACAAATAAACATTTCAGAAAAAGCTAATAGTAGGCCTAATGTTTTAATAAGTTGAACTTAAGCCAGAAAGTCTATCCACTAAAGTTACAAGAATGTTTTTTAAGGAGATGTCATTATTGTACTTTTGACCAATCAGACTGGGTATAGTAAAATACAACTAGACCCCTTGATTTACTTATTGCCAATAGTGTATCAT
The DNA here is from genome assembly GCA_024449915.1 of Sweltsa coloradensis. NCBI lineage: Eukaryota > Metazoa > Arthropoda > Insecta > Plecoptera > Chloroperlidae > Sweltsa > Sweltsa coloradensis. The sequence continues at coordinate 8,406 of JAMZAV010008012.1, read as the reverse complement.
TAACTTTTTTTTTTTTTTTAATAAATTTACTTGTAAATGTCAAATTGTATATAAATATTTTGTTATTTAAATGGTTTTTTACAAAGGAGGACTAATAATAGGATAACTACACATATTACAAAATAACAGTTTTGAAAACCACATACCATAAACTACCTAACGTCCAAAATATAATAATGGTCTTTGATAAACATCAACATCATGACAAGAAACCATTTCAAGGTTACGGTCACTCACCTGCTCTGTCACCCTCTTCTTGTGGTGCTATTTCACGCAGAGCTGGTGGCTCTGCTGGTGGCTCTGCTGGTGGCTCTGCTGGTGGCTCTGCTGGAGCCGGACGAGGGACGAGGGGATTGTTCCCGCAGATGATTTGCATTCTGTTGAGGGGTTGATAAGAAATTGTTTAAATAGATCCATTTGAGCCAAAGTATATTTACTTATACATAGATACTTTTACAGTATAACTTACAATTGCATCCATCTTTAAAATTAAACCATTGTTCAATCTTTTTGGAATTCTCAAATCACTTTCCCAAGCCCTGCAAAAATTATTAAATAAGTTAACATAAAAATTCCCTATACCAAAGGAATAGGTGAAAATCATGTACATTTTTTAAATGATTTTTTTTTATCATTTGGAATGTTATCTGTTTGATTGTGTAGTGATGCTGGGTTATGCTATATTATTTGTTTGGTTTAGTTTATTGTAAGCCTTCTTTTACATGGTAGTGATTATATTATGTAATTGTATTTTTGTAATTTTTTGTAATTGGTAACTGTTGCTAATTTCATGTAGTAGCCTATTAATTATAAAATAGCAAGTTAGGTTGATTGTGCAAAGTGCCAGCTTTAGCAAGCTCACTTCCCTGTACTAGTTGCTTCACTGTTATGGAATGTCATCAGTCAGCAGTTTTGTGTAAAATGTGGCTGGCTGTGAGTTCTTCACCAGGGGAGGTAATTAACAAGAAGTGACTTGACCAAGACCAGGACAGGCGCAGTCTGGTTTTGGTATTGATGTTTGGGTAGGGTCTGATGTGCTCTCCGGGGGACAGTTTAAATTCACAAATTTTTTTAAACCTGTAACTCTGTAGTGTGTAAAGTACCCTACTCTACAATAAAACCCCCAGATTCACAAAAGTATGGTACCTGGCTACAGTCACTGGAAAGAGAAAGCTTCCACTACCATCTGTTTTCCCCAAACTATCCCTAACATCTACTGCAAAGGCAGATTCTGGGTCCCCACGACAAACCACAACCACCCTTCGGTGCAGGCTACCGTTTTGCAGCCAAAAACCACGTCCGTCGAAGAGACTGATCCGCCCTTGAACTCATCCACATCTACGAGCTACGAGTGGTGGAGCGGCATTACAATTGTGAATACCTTTCAAAGTTTTATTGTTAAATTTTGGCCAAACAATTAATTCAATTACTATGATTCTTGTGTGAATATTTATCATTGTTATAGAGGTAAGTTAGTATCGAAATTTGTGTGGATTTTCAGGTGTTGACAGCAGCCTGGAGACACAAAAGATTCCAAAGGATTTTGGGGAAAAAGGTATTATAGTACCAATATTTAAAAAGGTGACAGCAAAGAGTGTGGTAATTAATTGATCATAGAGGTGTCCTCTTCTTTGCTATTGTGCCAAGCTGTATGAAAAAGTGCAAGAAAAGGTGGAAAGAGGCTCGAGGGAGGAGCTACATGTTTTCAGAACTGTACTGTCTACCGTGGACCTAATTTTCTAAGACAACTCATGGAAAGAGTTAGTGAAAAGGGGAGGAGGTATGGATGGTTTTTCTGGATCTCATCTTACTTATTATGCTTTAGTTGAGTCGTATATCAATTATGGCATAGTGATTTGGGGGAACAGCACTAAAATAAATACTCTAAAGATATTCAGGCTTCAAAAGAGGGCAATACGGTGTATACTAAACCTAAAACCAACTCAATCGTGTAAACAATATTTTAAATCACTAGAGATCCTTACCGTCCCTTCCAAATACATATATTACACTATAGTCTTTGTGCGTGAACATTACTTTGATACCTTTGTAAAGAACTCCGATACCCACCAGTACAACACTCGGAACAGGAACAACCTTCACTTACCATCAACTAAATTAAAAGTCATTGACAAAGCCCCAATCCATGCAGGAAAAATACTATTCAATTATTTACCTGAGGAAATAAAAAGTGAAACAAACATGATCATGTTTAAAAGAAAACTGAGATGCTAGGTACCTTATAGAAAAATGTCTGTATAATATAAGTGATTATAAGGGAGCATGACTACTACTGTTCTGTAGGCTATGTGTATATAGGCTTCTCACTCGACGAGTGATGTATATATAAATGCACAAATATGAGACGTTAAGCAATATCCAATCAATCAGTCTGTTTTGTCCGTACAGCCTGAGTGACTGGATGATGTTCAGAAAGTGTAAGGTTCTGTTTATTGTGGGATGAGAGGCTCAAATAAATGAGTTGCTGGGTCTCGCCCTACAAATAATAACAATCTAATTTATGGACTTTTGAAACGCATTGATTTTAATAATCAAACTAACAATAAATGTGTACTTACTGGTATAGGACTACTATAACTTATTTTTAATAGAGCATAAGTTAATTTTGGGAACAATTAACTTATTTTGCATAAACTAATCATAACAATTATGTCTATAAAATGGTTATTTTCATTCATTTAAGGTCTTTCAAGTATCTTGCTTGCTGACCTCCGCCCACACCTGGTAGACCCTGGCACTTCCGTTTCTGTTTTCACGGGGCTGCGTTTTCTTTTCTCTGCATCCATACAATTGATGCCAACTTTCCAGCAATTGGATGTTCCCGGTGTTCTTATAGTCTTGAACTAGCGAGCTCTCTTTCATCCTTTCTGCTTGTTTAACCCGTAGGTTTTCCCACATAAGTTCCTGTGCAGGAGCAGCACAGTCGGTATTTGCGTTTGTACCGTAAAACAATGCACCAATACCAGTTTAGTAACAGTTTTTTAACAATAACTTCACTAAAATAATCGTTGACACCACTAAATAAACTAAACTAAACTAAAAAAGAATTGACAAGGCAGATGATAAATTGATAGCAACACATAGCTTACCTATAGTCAAGGCCTTGAAGGACATGGTAAGCTTGTTCTAGTCTGTGTTGGTCAGAGGCATTGAGCTGTACATGATAACTTGTAGAATGATTTTGGACCGTTGTTTAAAACTTGGTAAAGATCTAAGTAGACATATTGTCTTTTAGATGCACTAAACGCAGGCAGTACAGTGTGCGACAGATGGCTACCGGGATTTTATCAACAGAAAGGGGTGGCCATCAGTGGTTCTACAAGGTGTTGTTGACAACAGGTATCGCTTCAAAGACAGCTGCATATTGCCTATTTAAAAATTTCCTCTCCCAGCTAGGCCTTACGTATTTTTCTTCTGGTTTTCGTTTCGTTCCCCCTTGAACAATATTCTTTCCGCTAACTGAGTTGGGCTTAACATTCATCTTGATGGAATCTGGATTGAAATCTTTTAATTTCTAGTTACCGGGTACTCAACACAAGGCTCACTCGTCTAACAACGACTTTGGCGTTTTCCTAGTGTCTGTCTTTTGAAAAAAAAGTTTAAAAAGTTATCCAGAATTCATTGAGTAAAAGTTTAAATATAAGGGTTTTTTCAAAATGTATAGTAACTAACAAGTAGTTCTGTAGAAACTTGTCAACAATCACCTACAATGCGTACAAAAAGCAAGTCTTTGGGCCTCGAGGTATTTTACGTATTATTGCTAATCGGTATTACCCTTTATAAAAATTATCCTAATTAAACAAAAAATAATTTTGCAATGGAACTTGAAAAGGTAATGAGATCCACGCACACAAAAAACTTAGTAACCATTTGACACAAATAGGCAACCAAAAAAGCTCATACATCAACGCGACTGGAAAAAGCGTTTGCGGTTGCGTTTGAATATTGCATTAATGTTGTCTTCAATCGAGTTCGGTCTTCCCCACATCCTAGATGCTCTTATTAATATTGAACTAATATAAAATATTTTTTGCTGTTGATGTTTGTTGAACGGTCTGTAGCATAAGCGTGCTGTCTTTTCACGGCCCAGACAACAAAGGATCGGCGCGCGCATCGTGTAGCGAGCGACCCCAGCCTTCAAATTCCAACTCGACACCTTCTCGCGGTTTGGCCCGTGAATAGGGGAGTTTCACTCCCTGAAACTAATGGCGAGCTCTGGGTCGTCGTCGGGGAACCCTTTCCCTTTGACTACCTCCCCGACGGCGACGACAAAGACAACACAGACGGATGATGACACAGACGGAGACGACCACGACGTGGGGGAACCCCTGCCCTCCCCATACGCTTGTGGCTGGTTCTGACCAGCACAGGCCTGTCCACCCCTTGTCCCCCCGCGTCATCCCTAAAGTCCCTCCCTTCGTCTCGATTAGCCAAGTTGCATAAATATGAGACGTTAAGCAATATCCAATCAATCCAATCAAAAACCTCCTCGCACCATAACCAATCCCGGCCATGCACGCAGACAGCAGTTGCCGCCTACGCCTCGTTCTCTCCCAGTCGATTTGTTGTTCTTGTTTGAGGCGGACGTGTTTTGTCTTCGCTATGTTCTAGGTCGGCCTCCAGTGTACATGGAGTTGACTTCTGTTTCTGATAAATGTATTTTGTTCAATGTTCCATTCGTTTCGTTTGGTCATATTTTGTATCGCTACTCAGTAGAAAAAGTGTTCGTAATGCCGTTAAAGCGCCCTAAAACTACTAATATTACTAACAGTATTGGGCTCCATCCGTTTAAAGCCGCAAGTTACTCTTCTGTTAAATAGCTATTACACTTATTTAATAAGTTTGAATTATTCTAGTCCATCTTTGTGTTTTAATGGAGTAATGCCTGGGTGCTTGGTTTCTCTCATTCATCGACCTGCAATGTGTGTGGTCGGCTTCGGCGCCGTGGAGTCTAGTGTCTCAAATCGCCTGTGTCTGTATATCCTCTCTGTGTTGGTTCATCCCAATAATCTGAAGTTAGAGTCATCATTTACTTATCACATGTCACAGCTTATAGTTGATTGTCCTGGTTAGCGCACATGATGAACTCGATACAGAAAACCTTATTTGCTGACTTGCAAGTCTATTGCATGTAGGTTCTTGTTGTGCAAGTCCCATTATTCTGTCTGGTGTTGATTTGAACTAGTTTTTTCTATGTTGTGGTTCCGAATTTTCATAGCTCGTTCTGAATGTAAGTGGGCTGAGCTCATGTGAATTATTTGTAGTTTGCTAGTTCTAGTTTTATTTACTATTTTAATCTCAGAAGTGTGAGGTTATTGGCTAGAAATGGCCATATAAGAACACACCAATGTCAGAAATGTTTACTGTGTACACCAATTCGTTCTCGTTAATTGCGCTTGTCAGTCTTTAGGCCAATATAGGCCTACGCATGTGCGGGATAAAAGCGTGCTACATTCTGGCTGATGGTTGCAAGATAGACTTTATCCCTCACCACGCCTTGTACGATTAGCAAAGCCATGCTCTGGGACTAATTCTTCTCCAGCCGGGGCTACCTGGTTAAAACTTCCGCAGGAAATACTATATTAACCTAATATTGTCGTTCAGGTAATGTTGCTCCTGCGAGGGCAAAATTTTCTGTGTCTTGAAATATTCCGGACGTTCGTGTATACTTGAGTATTTTCATGGCGTATTTAATCGGTATCATTTCACTATGAAAAACTTTTGTCTATTGATAACGGAGACAAACTTCCTTAATTTCTCATTAAAAGTAATTCAATTAACACAATTTAATTGTTTTTGTTCTAATAAATATTTTGTCTTTTGCTATTACAATTATCTCCATCATTTTATTTTATTTAATAAACACTAAACAATAAAATCGTCAAACACACCTTAAAGCCATTTCATTTTCTTATAATATCACAGGCGGCGCAATATGACCTAACCGGTTGAAGCGCCCTAGTTATTCACGTCGTCGTCACCTGTTCGTGTCGTTCATAAGTCAAAATACGATTTGTATTACATGAAAAAGTTATATAGATTTTACGCTGGACACGCTCAACTTACACGCCAAGTTCGAGTGGGCCGTTGAACAGTAGGCTAACAGGTTGCCTACACAGAAGATAACATACAAAGTAGACCAAGGATATTTTGCACAATTTCGGTTTCATCAAGTATTGAAATATCTTAAACACATTCAATAATATTCATATTTGTTTCTCGATTTAATTGATCGGGAAACACTCCCGTGGGTGTAATTGTTTTTTTTTTTTTTTTTCATATTTGTGTTACGTGAACACATAAGTGTTCTATTCAAAATCAGCACACATTGCCTGAATCAAACGTGTATGATTGTTAGATTGATTACGAGGTTAATATCTGATATTTTCTTTATGCAAACTATCACTAACCAACAATGAAACAACGGAAAGACAACTGGAGCTGAATAGATCCTGTCATGTGTGATGTTTAAACTGCTGACACTTTGCAATGGAATTAGATGCTACTCTCATTGTTTTTTTTTAAATATACTTTTTAACGCACATATAGAGTACTGACCTTTTTTAGAGGTCATACATCCCGGAGATACCACGTCACAGAATTGCGCAAACGATGTATGTTGAAATTAAATATCCTTAAAGTTCTTAGTAACACTTCATGGGGTGCGGACAGGACATGTCTTTTGCGAATATATGGTTCACTGGTTAGGTCCGTAATGGACTATGCCTGTTGGGTCTACTCGTTGGCCCGTGATTCCATCTTTAAACTTCTCGATACCGTCCACCACAGTGGTCTCCGGCTGGCGCTGGGTGCATTTCGGACGAGCCCCATCCTCAGCCTGTATGCTGAGGCAGGAATGACCTCCCTCGCAGAAAGACGGAATTACTTGTTGGGCTGATACGTATTAGAGATCCGGGCAATGCGTAACCACCCATCTCATGACGCTCTATTTGATGAGAGATTTGTCCGTCACTTCGATTCTTCCGTTCCCATCTGGTCCCATCCTGACCGTTCACGTTCGATTCTTCTAAAAGCTTTGTCTTTGGGGTCAACGTCTATGATTATGCGGAACTGACCTTGTCCTATGGAGTATGGCGTGAAGTCCACTACTTCCTCGACGATATCCGTGATTGTTTCCCGAGTTGGGTACACAGTCAACTCTTCAAAACTGCAGTTAGAGTTCGGTGTAGTCCTGGTAGATCTGGATATCGTCCAGATAGTCGTTGAGGAAATCACTGATGTCCTCATCGAGAGTAACATCCTCCTCGACTTCATAGGGGATAGCATCCCCTAGGATTAGGAAACTTCCCTGCGGGGGAAATTCCTGTGGCGCCAATGCCAGGTCGTCGGCCTCGGCAGGGAAGATGTTGGCCAGCCGCCTCCCGAGATCCCGGTGCCGGGGACGGGATTGGGCCATTCTCCGATGACTACCAAGATGAAGTGAAAACACACGTAACACACACTCGCGCACAGGCTCCGCTGAGCCGAACCAAGAGGTTAACATATTGAAGGTAAAAGTTTTGCGGTTGTGTACCGACAGCTCACTTGCCACAACAGTTTCTCACATTACGGTATCTCGGTCACCTTCGCCCACCTCGTCCATAGGTACACAGCGGCAACAAGGACGTACTGAAACAATTGTCCTCCAATTGCAAATTTGCTTGCATCACATTGAATTAAGAATGCTTTCTCATAGTCAGGGTATCTCAACCATACTGTTTGCATAAATAACCGTTTAACTTTCTCGAACTCTAGTTCTAGCTGTGGCGTCCACTTCCATCTTACATCCTTCTTAACCAACACTTGTAGCTTAACAATAGAGTCAGAATATTCCCTGTGGAATCTACAATAGAACGAACAGACCCCTAAGAAAGCTTTTAATTGTCTAATATTGCGGGGAGATGGCCAATTTTGAATAGTTAATAACTTCTTAGGATCCGGTGATATTCCAACCAGCGTTAAAACGTGTCCCAAAAACGGTACTTCACCCCTGCAGAATTTAGATTTAGAGAAGTTTAAAGTAACCCCCCCGGTTCTACACCTTTTGAAAAACTTTCTCAAGTCCTCGGTATTTTTGGGCGAAAATAACAATAGAGTTTTTGCCCCTTTTTCACCAACCAATTCCCCGGAACGAGGTCAGTTTCGTTGGTGGACTTAAAATCTACGATATAGAAACCCTTCCTTCTTGGCGATCTGGAAAAGTGAACAAAAATAAATTAGTCTCGACTCACGAGCAATGTATTTTGTGTTACTAAACCTTACCCTCCCTACTAAGAAATATGTTCAGAGAGTCCTTGAGTTTGTGGTGTGTAAGGTAGTACTTGAATTTTATTTTGGCCTAATTTTTTTTGTCATGACAATTTTGTAATGTAGTAATGTAATACA
>JAMZAV010008011.1:0-29332 GCA_024449915.1 Sweltsa coloradensis | reverse complement strand
CAATCAGCACAACACAACACCACTGACAGCCCTGACGTGGTCGTTCTGCTCTGCGCATGACTGCAAGCAATCAGCAACAACACAACACCACTGACAGCCCTGACGCGGTCGTTCTGCTCTGCGCATGACTGCAAGCAATCAGCAACAACACAACACCACTCACTGTGTCTAGCGTGCACTCTTGCGGGATTGGTGAAAAAGTGGGAATAGTTCTTTTCGGGTAGATGGGTAAATACCCCCCTCCCCCCGCTCCCCTATCATTTGAAATGAGTTTCTACGTACCTGGAAGTTAACTATAGAATATAATAGAATGTTGCTTTATTTATTTCCATGAAGTGTTGCATATAGTTTTATGTTTACATAACACAGTTGACCCCTAAGATAAAAATTACATCTTGTAGTTAGGGTATATGGAAAGGGTATAGTACCTATTGGATTGGATTGGATTAGATTGGATTGGATTGCTTAACGTCTCATAGTTATGCACTTTGGCTAATCGAGACGATGAGTGGTGATAGATGAGGATGAAGTATGAACAGAAGGGAGGAGGGGAAACCCGGTACCGGCACGTAGCCTACTCCTTTCGAAAAGAACCAAGGGGACCAACGTCTTATCGTCCCATCCGAAAGGACGGTGTAACTTTGACAGTCATATAGGTTCCTCCACTAACCCGGACTGCCGAGCAGACGTCGAGGAGAACGAAGCCGTTACACTAGCTTTCGAACCCTCCATCTGCTCTAACCAGCGGTATACGTGAGTTTCAGGGATGAGCGGTCACCCACTCTACCCATGACCACGCCCGATTCTGCTTAACTTCGGTGTTCGAGTGGGAACCGGTTAAACGAGCTCGGCTAAACCGCTGGCTGTATAGGACCTATATTTACAAACTAGGAAAACGCTAAATCCCGCCGCGTTGATGGATGAGCTTTTTAAAGTTTTTAGTTTGCGTGGGATATATTTACTTTTGCAAGTGCTTTGTTTTGTTGCCTGCGCATTGTAGGTGATTGTTGTCAAGTTTCTATTGTTTCTTGTCAATTGGTATTATTTACCTTAAAAAACTTATATTAAAAGCTTTATTTCTATGGATTCTGGCTAACTTTTTCAACTTTTTCTTTTAAAAGGTACTACATCACCATAAGCTTAATGTCCATGTATAATATGAACGTTGTAGCCCCACCCGTTTGGTCAGAATTGGCCCAAATGGCACGAAAATATCGCACAAAAAATCAAAAAACTAATATTAAAAGCTTTATTTCTATAGATTCTGGCTAACTTTTTCAACTTTTTCTTTAGAAGGTACTACATCACCATAACCTTAACGTCCATGTGAAATATGAACGTTGTAGCTATCTTCCCGTTTAGTCAGAATTGGCCCAAATGGCACGAAAATATCGCATAAAAAATCGAAAAAAATCGTAAAAGTACGATATTCATGAGAAATATTTCTTCGATTGTACCCAAAAACGTGGCAAGTCTAAGTTCAGGCAAGTTCAGAGATTTCGAAGGTCCTATCAAATTTTCATAAGATCGCATATGCCGTTTGCCCGGTAGAGAGCGAACAAACAGACAAAAATACAAAAAAAAAAAAAAAAAAAAAAAAAAAACACTGAGCTAAATTTTTTGGGGGGTCAGTGAAATTGAAGTCTTCGCTTCACTCGCTTCGCTCGCTACGAAACTATTTATACCTACTACTTACTAATGCTACATGTCGTTGCCTACTAATTGTAGGTCTAAATGTTTAAATACCTAATAATAACAATTTATAACACATAACACTACACAAGTTGGCACATGTAGGCCTATATGTTAACCAATTATCATTTAGGAATTCATCTGTGTCCATATGTAAATAAGCATATTATATTATTATGCAAATGTGTTTGCAAAAGCAGAAAATATATCTGTATTTCTCGTAAGTACGTACTATTGTTGTGTAGGAGAGGATTGAGTTTAATCTTCATCTCCTCTGAACCGACGAACGCTATTTACTAATGCGTTGGGCCGTTGGTGGATGAGCGCATTTTATTTCGTGACTATATGTTTTCCATTTCCCCGAATTTTAGTTTCGTTCAGACATTGTGAACAGAGAACATTTCAATAAAATTATTCCTTATATATAATAATTACATATTAGGCCTAATTTTTTTTATTGGCAAAAAAAATTGCATGGCCATGAACCAAATTCAATGGTCAAACCATTTTTTTATGATTTCGAGTTTTAAAATTTTACTTTTTTACCACAAAAATCGTTGGCTTGGCGCTCGTCAACAGGCGAAATGATCTTACTTCTTTTCAATGCGAAACTAGGGAGAAAGAATAAAAAGCTTGGCTCAACTTCTATATCTCACAGCATTCGCAGCCGAAGACTTTGGAAGGAGAGCTTGGCTGCATTTTTTTTTTTAATTTTGTATTTGTGGGGATAATATTATTATACACAGCGTAATTCTAATAATGATTGCTCATAGTAAAAGTATATTTATTTTATTTTTAAATTTTTGTATTTGTGGGGATAATATTATTATATATACACAGCGTAATTCTAATAATGATTGCTCATAGTTAAAGTATATTTATTTTAATAAAAGTTTGTTGAATCTGTTTGTACATGTTGACCAACTTATAAACATGATTGAATTCCTTCCATTAACAAACACGCCCCGACGACCCATCTATGTTTACAAAGTAGTAAATCGTGATTTAGAACATTTACGTAAACCCGGTCTTGGCCTCCCCCGCCAATGAGCGGGGAGCGTCCCCCCTCCCCCCACCACCGGCCCCGCCCCTCAGCACCCGCCGCGAGCTCAGATCTCCACGGATTAGCGGTGCTAATTGTTAGGAACATGGCCTGAGATTAGTGCGGTCCCCATGTGCGTGTGTGCGTAGATAGTGCGGCTTTCGTGTGCTTTTCCCTTCCATGTAGTGTGCTTCAAGTGTGATATTATTTTTTAATTCGGACAATAAGAAATAGGTAAGTTGATTATCTATTAAAAATCGAGAATAGATTAGAACAGCAGATTGTAATGTTCCTTAATTTTTCTTTTTATGTGAAAAAAATTAAGGATAACGAGAAATTATGGAAAAAAAATACTTGAACGAAGTAATGCCTGCTGGCTGTAGGGTACACATAGTTGGACCCATGTGACCCGTGACCAAAGTAAATAATAAGGGTGGTCAAGTACTCTAGAGCGGTGAAGGAAATTTGCAAAGGTTTTATCGCATTGACGACAGAAAACCAATGGAAAACTCAGTCAGAATTGACAATTGCCAGTGGCGGGTTTCGAGCCAGAGACCTCTCGTGAGAAAGTATGACCGGGATATGGGTGGATGGGAGGACGGGTCGGCCTCAAAGGATCTGTACTCTTTGACTTTTATTGTGTATTGATTACAAAAACAATAATACATAAGAAAATAAAATGTATGGACGAAAGCACGTCTCTCGCGTCATTTAACATCCCTATCGCGTAAATGCTTAAATACCCGCAAATTAACTCTTTGTTAAATATCTTGAAATGCATGTTTGAGAAAACTAGAGCATCAATTTTTCTGAATTGTAATAAATAATAACAATTACACCTACGGGAGTGTTTCCCGATTAACCAAATCGAGAAATAAACCCTCGCTCATACCTGCGTAAGGTAATGACATTATAATTAATGTTTGGTGGTCAGTTCAAAGGCAACAGTTTTCCGTTGCAGTACTGTTCCATCCATTCAGATGTATAATGCAACTACAATTCAGAACTTAAAATGTACCCGTCCTGATGGTCTAGTGGTTAAGACGCCTGTTTGGAATGCGGGAGATCCGTGGTTCGATTCCCGGTTGGAGCGGACTTTTTTAATTTCTGAATTGTAATAAATAAATAACAATTACACCTACGGAGGTTTTCCCGATTAACCAAATCGAGAAATCAATTTAATGTTATGATGCCATAACCAAAAATAATGTGTTTGCATATTTTGATTATGCATACGCCCATGCCTTAGTTTATCTTTTGTAGCGACTGCAATGATAAATAATTCAGAGTTAAAATAAAAAAAATAAAAAAAATGGTCATAGAAAATTAAACGCATGCTAGACGCCAGTCACTAATCAGTCTCAGTAGTATGGGATGCACCCTGGGACTCATTTGCATAATCCCCCCTCCCCCTCATTAGCATAAATTAGCATAAATTAGCATAATGACGTCATCGAATGTTCTGGAAGCCACGCCCCCTAATTAGCATAATTAACTAATTAGCATAATTAATGACCTCATTTGCATAAATTTGCATAATGTCATCATTGAAAGTTCTAGAAAACCCTAGACCCTCATTTGCATAATTGCAAATTAACCTAATTAATAACTTAATTAATTAATTATCTAATTTACATAATTAATTTTAGTCTAATTATCCCCCACGCCCCTAAGTACGTAGTCTACTCCTAGAGTATTTACCCGAGTCCCTCGGAGATGTTCATCCGACGGTGGCTAGCCAGAGACTGAGGCTCCCTGGTCAGTGCAGCCCCTAAGGTAGGGAGGGTATTTACTATTTAGCCCCGCACTCTAGTGGCCAGTTAGTGTACTATTAATTATTGATTTTTGCGCACTAGCGCTCCCCAGTGGTAGATGCAGTAACTAATATTGATTTTTTATGGATTGTTCTGGAAGCTTGAGCATTTTAGGCCTTGGCTAACCTGAAGAAGGGCAAATACTTTTCATTGACTTATTGATTTTTTATTAAGGATTTATTGATTTTATTGATTTATTGTTTTCATTGATTTAATAATAATAATATTTTCAACCCGTAAGTGTCGTTCGGAGGCCTCTTGATAAACTAGGTGTAGATGGTTCGAGAACATTCTAGTACTAGTGTGCTTATCTCGCCTTAAAGCAAGTCCTGTGTGTGCCTGTATGTGCATGTTTCTTTATGTCTTTGTGTGTATACTGTGTTTAAGTGTATACTGTTTATGTCAATTTTATAAGTTTAAGCAGTTGCAGTTGGAGGTTTGATATTTAGTGATTTTGTATTTTGTCTGGTTACTTTGTTTTAAGTTTTCAATGTGTGCGGTGTGTTTCAAGGTAGATTTATATTTATTCGTTTTTTTTTTTGTGTGTGTTTGTCAATGAGTGTTTTTTTTTTGTGCTTGGGGTGTGTGACTGTAAGCTTGTTTGAGTGTGCGTGCGTGAGAGAGTGAGGGAATATGTGATGGGGAGTGCTTGAGTTTCAGTTTAATGGAGGCTGTGTAAGGGTGAGTGTCTAGGTAAGGTGAGTTGTGCGTATATTATGTGTGAGTAAATGTGTCCGCGTGTGTCCAAGCTTAAGTGTGCGTGTGCATGCGTATTAAGAGGGTGAGAATGTGATAGTGGTAGTATAACCTATGTGAGACTGAGTGTTGTGTATGTGTTGGAGTGATGGTGTGTATGCATGTTTTGAGTGTAAGAATGTGGGAAATAAGCCCTAAGAGTATGAAAGTATGTGAAAGTGTGTGTGTGCGCGCATGCGTATGTACAATTCGGTTTGAATAAGTGTGTGAAAGTGTATGCATGTTGTGTTGGTGTTTTTATGTACATACATCGTTGTATGTATATGCTGTGATGTGGTTAATAAGTGTTTTAGGAGTGTGTGCATCTGTATGCCTATTTGAGTAATGTGTGCGTGAGAGGCTGTGTGCTAATACGTCAGTATAAGTATGTGTTTGCATGAGGTTAAGGCGTACATTGTGTAATTGTGTGGTGGTGTGTGTGTGTGTGCAAGTTGTTTATGTAAGAATAAGCGAGTATGTGTATGTTTGTGTGTTGGCGTGAAGGGGTTTTAATGTGTGTATATTTTTAAGTGGGAGCTGTCTGTGTACATGAGAGGCAGTGGGGAATGTAAGTGTGCTATAGGGTGTATGTGTACGTCTGTGTGAAATGCGTGTGCATATATTGAAAAAAGTAGTGTGAATTTGACTATATATTTTTGCATGTACAAGTTTATTTGTAAGTATAAGTGTGTATGTTTGTATGTGTGTACATATTATGTCGAGGGGTAATTTTTCTTATTTTGCTTTTTTTAAAATGTGATAGAGTAATGGCTAGTCTGTACGTATGTGTACGTGCGTGAAAGTGTATACATTTTGTGTGTTGTGCAGGAGGGTTGGCGTGTTGATGAAAGATTATCAGTGTGCGTGTGTGAGTGTGAATGTGTAAGTGTGTTAGGCTGTGCATGTGTTTGCTTAAGTTTTAGGCCCATGTGTGTGTACATTGTGTAAGTAAGTCAAAGTTGTGATAGAGTGTGTGCGTAGTATGTTTTATTTTATTTGTATGTACATGTGTGTGATAGTGACTATATAAATGTTGTGTTGTGGTGCAGGAGGGTTAGTGTGTTGATGAAGAAAGATTATTTCTATGTGTGCTGGAGTGTGAATGTGTAAGTGTGTGCATGTGTTGAGTGTAGTCTGTGAGAAGTGCGTGTGTATACATTTGAAAAAAGTTTAGTTTTTAAATTTATTTTAGTATGTGTGTGTGTGTATTATGTACAATTTGTAAGTTTGTTTAAATGTGAATATGCTTTGTGTGTGAGCGAGTGTTGGCTAGTCTGGTAGTGTGTTTTGGTGTGTGCTAGGTTGTGTAGTGATGAATGTGTTTGAAGTAAGTGTGTTATAATGTATTTGTGTTATGTTCATGTGTTTGCTTAAGTTTTAGGCCTATGTGTGTATATTGTGTAAGTGTGTGTGTGTGCGTAGTGTGTATATATATATTTTTTTCATGTACATGTGTGTACAGTGACTATATAAATGTTGTGTGTTGTGTAAGAGTGTAAGTGTGTTGGTGAGTGACTATAGTGTGCATGTTTGAGTGTGAATGTGTAAGTGTGTTATAATGTATTTGTGTTATGTGCATGTGTTTGCTTTAGTTTTAGGCCCATGTGTGTGTACATTGTGTGCGTAGTATGTTTTATTTTATTTGTATGTATGTATATGTGTGTGATAGTGCCTATATAAATGTTGTGTGTGGTGCAGGAGGGTTAGTGTGTTGACGAAGAAAGATTATTATTATGTGTGTTTGAGTGTGAATGTGTAAGTGTGTTAGGCTGTGTATGTGTTTGTTGGTTGTATGTCTGTTAGATGTGCGTGTGTATACATTTTACAAATAGAGTAGTTTTATAATTTATTTTAGTATATGTGTGTGTGTGTGTATTATGCACAAGTGTAAGTTTGTTTAAATGTGAATATGCTTTGTGTGTGAGTGTTGGCCAGTCTGGCAGAGTGTGTGCTAGGTTGTGTAGTAATGATTGTGTTTAAGTATAAGTTCAGTGTTATAATGTATGTATATGTGTGTGATAGTGACTATATAAATAATGTTGTGTGTGGTGCAGGAGGGTTAGTGTGTTGATGAAGAAAGATTATTTCTATGTGTGTGAATGTGTGTGTTAGGCTGTGCATGTGTTGAGTGTAGTCTGTGAGAAGTGCGTGTGTGTATACATTTAAAAAAAGTTTAGTTTTTAAATTTATTTTAGTATGTGTGTGTATTATGCACAAGTGTAAGTTTGTTTAGATGTGAATATGCTTTGTGTGTGTGAGT
Source organism: Sweltsa coloradensis (assembly GCA_024449915.1). Lineage (NCBI taxonomy): Eukaryota > Metazoa > Arthropoda > Insecta > Plecoptera > Chloroperlidae > Sweltsa > Sweltsa coloradensis. The sequence goes on along the minus strand of JAMZAV010008011.1, from coordinate 21,789 downwards.
GTTGGCCAATCTGGCAGAGTGTGTGCTAGGTTGTGTAGTAATGATTGTGTTTAAGTAGTTCAGTGTTATAATGTTTTTGTGTTATGTGCATGTGTTTGCTTGAGGTTTATACTTACGTGTATACTTTGTGTAAGTAAGTGTGAATTTGCGATAGTGTGTGTGCGTAGTATGTATGTATGCGAGTTAAAGTGACGCGTGTTGAGTTGTGTAAGAGTGTTGTAATAGTGATGGTGTGCGAAGGTATATAAATTTTTTATAAGTTAGTTTGTGTTTTAGTAGTGTTTATGTGATTGTATGGAGTGTTTGCAAAGCAAATCTGTGAATTTGAGCATGCGTGAGGATGTGTGGTGGAGTCTGCGTTTGGTGTTAGTGTTGAATTGATGACATGTTAGTGTGTATTAGTGTGCCTGCATATTGTGTAGGTTTGAATAAATGTGTGCGTTTGTACTTCAAATCTCTGTAGATATGAGCATTTTTATTTGTATTTTTATTTATTTTTATTTTTAGAATTCATGTTTGACTCTGTGTAGTGTGTGATGTGTATATAGGTTCAAATGGTGTATACTTGATATAAAGTTTATTTCATAATTTTTATGTTGGTTAATTTTGTTATAGTGATTTCAATGGGCGAGCACCACATTCAATATTGAAATATTGATGTGATAGTGTGTTTCTACGTAGGTGTTTTGGTGTTTATATTAAGGGTATTTGAAATATTTTGTCGATGTGTCCATGTTTAGCATGTATATGTGACAGTGATCTAGTAATATTTTACTTTATTTTATTTTACAGTTGGTAACATTTTATTTTGTTCTTCTGTGTGTTTGTGTGATTTTCAGTGGATGCCAATGGTTATAGTGAAGAATTATTATGCCACGTGTTTCTACGTTCACTCGATATCACATTTTCGTGTTCTATTTTTATTAATTTTTTATATAAGTGTACTTTTCGTTATTATTAAGTGACTGTGATGTTATGTTTCTGCATTTATTATGTTATTTCATTTTCAAGTACTGTTAGTTCATGTGAGTGCTACTTGTGTATATGCAGCTAGTGTATTAAAACGGCAAGTTTGCGCGTATGTTAATATAGTTTTGGGGATAAATGTTAATATGTCCGTCAAAGTGTTGCAGTAGTCGACAGTTTTTTTATTTTTTATTTAGTTAAAGCTTGGTTAAATTTTGTATGTGCATTTTTGTGTGTACCGATGCATGTGATATTGTTTGAGTTTGTAGGTTCATCATGGAATGTTCTTAAGGGTATCCGTGTGAGAGTCTGATTATATAAGTATCAATGCGTGAAAAGAATCGTATTGATATTTTTACTATAATTTATATTTTGATCAGAGTAGTAGTAGTAGTGTGTGCACTTACTTATTAAGAATATTTTTTGTAGTGTTCATGTTTTAAAGTTATTGCGACAGATAATTGTTGTGTGTTAGTTATAATTCACATCCAGTGGCTTGTAAGTTTAAAAGTTTTGTGAGTGCGTGTGTATGAGCTACAATATTTTATTAGGTGTTGATGAGAGTGACCGGGTGTGTGTGAGTGTTTAGAAGTTGATGCATTTATGAAGTGTATGGGTGTGCGATGTGTAATTGTATTATTTTTTTCATGTTAGTAAATAAGTGCACGCTTGTTCGTTTGAGCGTTATATTTTACAAGGTGTATTAGTTGGTGATATTTTTTGTGGTTATATTCTCTTTGTCATTACATACCAAAATATAACACTACTACTACTACTCTGATCAAAATATAAATTATAGTAAAAATATCAATACGATTCTTTTCACGCATTGATACTTATATAATCAGACTCTCACACGGATACCCTTAAGAAAAATTCCATGATGAACCTACAAACTCAAACAATATCACATGCATCGGTACACACAAAAATGCACATACAAAATTTAACCAAGCTTTAACTAAATAAAAAATAAAAAAACTGTCGACTACTGCAACACTTTGACGGACATATTAACATTTATCCCCAAAACTATATTAACATACGCGCAAACTTGCCGTTTTAATACACTAGCTGCATATACACAAGTAGCACTCACATGAACTAACAGTACTTGAAAATGAAATAACATAATAAATGCAGAAACATAACATCACAGTCACTTAATAATAACGAAAAGTACACTTATATAAAAAATTAATAAAAATAGAACACGAAAATGTGATATCGAGTGAACGTAGAAACACGTGGCATAATAATTCTTCACTATAACCATTGGCATCCACTGCAATCACACAAACACACAGAAGAACAAAATAAAATGTTACCAACTGTAAAATAAAATAAAGTAAAATATTACTAGATCACTGTCACATATACATGCTAAACATGGACATATCGACAAAATATTTCAAATACCCTTAATATAAACACCAAAACACCTACGTAGAAACACACTATCACATCAATATTGAATGTGGTGCTCGCCCATTGAAATCACTATAACAAAATTAACCAACAGAAAAATTATGAAATAAACTTTATATCAAGTATACGCCATTTGAACCTATATACACACTCACACACTACACAGAGTCAAACATGAAATTCTAAAATAAAAATAAAAATAAATACAAATAAAATGCTCATATCTACAGAGATTTGAAGTACAAACGCACACATTTATTCAAACCTACACAATATGCAGGCACACTAATACACACTAACATATCATCAATTCAACACTAACACCAAACGCAGACTCCACCACACATCCTCACGCATGCTCAAATTCACAGATTTGCTTTGCAAACACTCCATACAATCACATAAACACTACTAAAACACAAACTAACTTATAAATAATATATACCTTCGCACACCATCACTCCCAACACATACTTACCTCCACGTAGCCTCCAGCTCCAACTCTCTCACACACAAACTTGCTTGTATACTAAGATACATGCACACACGCTCACAAACACTTAAAACTACACTCTTAAAAAAACACACCACTCACAGACATAGACACACCAACACTCTTACACAACTCAACACGCGTCACTTTAACTCGCATACATACATACTACGCACACACACTATCGCAACTTCACACTTACTTACACAAAGTATACACGTAAGTATAAACCTCAAGCAAACACATGCACATAACACAAAAACATTATAACACTGAACTTACTTAAACACAATCATTACTACACAACCTAGCACACACTCTGCCAGATTGGCCAACACTCACACACACAAAGCATATTCACATCTAAACAAACTTACACTTGTGCATAATACACACACATACTAAAATAAATTTAAAAACTAAACTTTTTTTAAATGTATACACACACGCACTTCTCACAGACTACACTCAACACATGCGCAGCCTAACACACACATTCACACACATAGAAATAATCTTTCTTCATCAACACACTAACCCTCCTGCACCACACACAACATTATTTATATAGTCACTATCACACACATATACATACATTACTTCGCACACACACTATCGCAGCTTCACACTTACTTACACAGTGTATACACATAAGGATAACCTCAAGCAAACACATGCACATAACACAAAAACATTTATACACTGAACTTATACTTAAACACAATCATTACTACACAACCTAGCACACACTCTGCCAGACTGGCCAACACTCACACACAAAGCATATTCACATTTAAACAAACTTACACTTGTGCATAATACACACACACACACATATACTAAAATAAATTATAAAACTACTCTATTTGTAAAATGTTACACACGCACATCTAACAGACATACAACCACAAACACATACACAGCCTAACACACTTACACATTCACACTCAAACACACAAATAATAATCTTTCTTCGTCAACACACTAACCCTCCTGCACCACACACAACATTTATATAGGCACTATCACACACATATACATACATACAAATAAATAAAACATATACGCACACAATGTACACACACATGGGCCTAAAACTAAAGCAAACACATGCACATAACACAAATACATTATAACACACTTACTTTAACACATTCATCACTACACAACCTAGCACACACCAAAACACACTACCAGACTAGACCTACACTCTCACAAATGTATACACTCGCACCTCTCACAGACATACACCCAACACATACACAGCCTAACACACTTACACATTCACACTCAAACATGCACACTATAGTCACTCACCAACACACTTACACTCTTACACAACACACAACATTTATATAGTCACTGTACACACATGTACATGAAAAAAAAATATATATACACAGTACGACACACACACACACACACAATATACACATATGGCCTAAAACTTAAGCAAACACATGAACATAACACAAATACATTATAACACACTTACTTCAAACACATTCATCACTACACAACCTAGCACACACTCTGCCAGACTGGCCCAACACTCGCTCACACACAAAGCATATTCACATTTAAACAAACCTTCACTTGTACATAAAACGCACACACACATACTAAAATAAATTTAAAAACTAAACTTTTTTCAAATGTATACACACGCACTTCTCACAGACTACACTCAACACATGCACACACTTACACATTCACACTCAACACACATAGATATTGTCTTTCTTCATCAACACACTAACCCTCCTGCACCACACACAACATTTATATAGTCACTATCACACACATATACATAACAAATAAAATAAAACATATACTACGCACACACTCTATCACAACTTTGATCTTACTTACACAATGTACACACACATGGGCCTAAAACTTAAGCAAACACATGCACATAACACAAATACATTATAACACACTTACTTTAACACATTCATCATACACAACCTAGCACACACCAAAACACACTACCAGACTAGCCAACACTCACAAATGTATACACTCGCACCTCTCACAGACATCACCCAACACATGCACAGCCTAACACACTTACACATTCACACTCACACACGCACACTGATAATCTTTCATCAACACGCCAACCCTCCTGCACAACACACGACATGTATACACTTTTCACGCACGTACACATACGTACAGACTAGCCATTACTCTATCACATAAAAAAAAAAAAAAAAGCAAAATAAGAAAAATTACCCTCGACATAATATGTACACACATACAAACATACACACACTTATACTTACAAAAACTTGTACATGCAAAAATATATAGTCAAATTCACACTACTTTTTTCAATATATGCACACGCATTTCACACAGACGTACACATACACCCTATAGCACACTTACATTCCCCACTGCCTCTCATGTACACAGACAGCTCCCACTTAAAAATATACACACATTAAAACCCCTTCACGCCAACACACAAACATACACATACTCGCTTATTCTTACATAAACAACTTGCACACACACACACACACACCACCACACAATTACACAATGTACGCCTTAACCTCATGCAAACACATACTTATACTGACGTATTAGCACACAGCCTCTCACGCACACATTACTCAAATAGGCATACAGATGCACACACTCCTAAAACACTTATTAACCACATCATAGCATATACATACAACGATGTATGTACATAAAAACACCAACACAACATGCATACACTTTCACACACTTATTCAAAACCGAATTGTACATACGCATGCGCACACACACACTTTCACATACTTTCATACTCTTAGGGCTTATTTCCCCACATTCTTACCCTCAAAACATGCATACACACCATCACTCCACCACATACACAACGCTCAGTCTCACATAGGTTATACTACCACTATCACATTCTCACCCTCTTAATACGCATTGCACACGCACACTTAAGCTTGACACACGCGGACACATTTACTCACACATAATATACGCACAACTCACCTTACCTAGACACTCACCCCTACACAGCCTCCATTAAACTGAAACTCAAGCACTCCCATCACATATTCCCTCACTCTCTCACGCACGCACACTCAAACAAGCTTACAGTCACACACCCAAGCACAAAAAAAAAACACTCATTGACAAACACACACAAAAAAAAAAACGAATAAATATAAATCTACCTTGAAACACACCGCACACATTGAAAACTTAAAACAAAGTAACCAGACAAAATACAAAATCACTAAATATCAAACCTCCAACTGCAACTGCTTAAACTTATAAAATTGACATAAACAGTATACACTTAAACACAGTATACACACAAAGACATAAAGAAACATGCACATACAGGCACACACAGGACTTGCTTTAAGGCGAGATAAGCACACTAGTACTAGAATGTTCTCGAACCATCTACACCTAGTTTATCAAGAGGCCTCCGAACGACACTTACGGGTTGAAAATATTATTATTATTAAATCAATGAAAACAATAAATCAATAAAATCAATAAATCCTTAATAAAAAATCAATAAGTCAATGAAAAGTATTTGCCCTTCTCAGGTTAGCCAAGGCCTAAAATGCTCAAGCTTCAGAACAATCCATAAAAAATCAATATTAGTTACTGCATCTACCACTGGGGAGCGCTAGTGCGCAAAAATCAATAATTAATAGTACACTAACTTGGCCACTAGAGTGCGGGGCTAAATACCCTACCTTAGGGGCTGCACTGACCAGGGAGCCTCAGTCTCTCTCTAGCCACCGTCGAGTGAACATCTCCGAGGACTCGGGTAAATACTCTAGGAGTAGACTACGTACTTAGGGGCATGGGGGATAATTAGACAAAAATTAATTATGTAAATTAGATAATTAATTAAGTTATTAATGAGGTTAATTAAATTATGCAAATGAGGTTCTAGGGTTTTCTAGAACTTTCGATGATGACATTATGCAAATTTATGCAAATGAGGTTATTAATTATGCTAATTAGTTAATTATGCTAATTAGGGGGGCGTGGCTTCCAGAACATTCGATGACGTCATTATGCAAATTTATGCAAATGAGGTAATTAATTATGCTAATTGAGCGAGCGTAGCGAGCGTCTCCACTTGACTCTTATGGCTCGAATGTCTGTTTTTGTTTTTTTCTGTTACTGCTTCGATACAGGTCGCACCGTTTCTCTGATTGACCTGAAATTTTGCACACATGTACATACCACCTAGGCGGGTTGCTGTATAGTTTTTGAACAAAATCCGATCATTGGTTATAAAAAATAAAAAATAAAATAAAAAAATAAAAAAATAAAAATGTTCCGATCGTTATGAAATTTTGCAGAGTCAATAAGTACAACATTCTCTCCTATTTTCCAAATTTTCAGCTAAATCGGTCAAGACCTTAAAAACTTATTGGTAATCATAATTCGAAAAATGATGTTAAAAAATGAAGGAGGCAGTGAAGATACAAAGATACACTTTAGAAGGCATGACGTCAATTAGTACATTGCAAAGATGTTGGAATAGTATAGTGTACAATGTCAATATCCAGTTAGGCCTACACTGTGTGGTGGGCCTTATGGAAATGTCGTACTCGGGTCATGTTGCACGTACCGGTGCTCGCTCAACAACGCGTCCAACTGAGCGTTTTCCTAGTTAGTTAATTATGCTAATGAGGGGGCGTGGCTTCCAGAACATTCGATGACATCATTATGCTAATTTATGCTAATTTATGCTAATGAGGGGGAGGGGGGATTATGCAAATGAGTCCCAGGGTGCATCCCATACTACTAGTCACTATATTATATACGTGCATTCCATGATTTTGTGAAATATAAGATGTGTAAATATAAATCATGCGGCTAATGCATCGGCATTGACGTCATCTTGAACACGAATGTAACATAAGTTACGCATTCAATACAATACATAAGTATTATTAGTAGCTTAGCTACTTGTAACATAAGTTACGCATTCAATACAATACATAAGTATTATTAGTAGCTTAGCTACTTTATACCTAACTTCTTTTTTTCTACTATTATTAAACAATAATATCATTTTTGGGAATAATAAAACTAAAATTAAATGTAATTGAAACCTTTAAGTGCTTCCGAATATTTGACGACGATTGAGTGAGCCCGAAACACATTATATGATTTTATTTTTGGTATAGGCACAATGCAGATACAGTGTTTTTCTTTCCATGGTCGCGGGCCATTCAAATCAAAACACTTCATGCGCTGGTCATGGCAATTTGTATTCCTCTTCCGAATCACTTCTACTCATTTAAGATTTTCAAAATTAGTCGCAGTTACATACATAATAAAAAAGCCGTAAGTTGCGATGCATAGATTTTAAGAGTAGCGTCGATTTTACGCTATTCAGATACTTGTTCATAGTGTTTGCTACTCATGTACCGTCTGCGCAATAGCGCTACACTGCATTTCAAGGCATCGCACCCGGCTGGACACGACGTCCACAGAACGGATTCGCTTCATTTTTGAATGATCGAAGTGAAGATATCAATTTGACTATCCGGAGATTTTTTTTCGATAAAATGAAAGTCATATTTCTATGCAAATTCGAACATTGTGTTTTGCAAATGAATCGTTTAAAAATTCGACACCTATAGTATTATTGATTCGTATTTCTACATTGATCAATACATTGGTTATATTTTTAAATATAATTATGGTGAGGAAAGTGAGAAAAACTTTAAAATCAGGCTGAATGAATGTGAAGCGTCGCGACACTTTGGTGTTGATTTATTTTTAACTTTTATCGCGTTGCTTTGTTTCTCTGTCTAGTTAGCACTATAATAATAATATTATACTGAGTCTTGAAGTGCAGTCAGCTAGAGAGTGAGATAGCGTGTTGTCGATATCGTTGTTGGAGGTGCACATTGCACGGCGTCTCGCCGACTAATGGCATGAAGCATGTATGTAGAAATATCCACATGTTCTCTCATTGCGTTTCACATGAAGAAAATAGATAGTTACTTTTCACTCCAGTTTAGAAGACGAAATCAAAATCGAAACAAAACTAAAGGAAACTGGTTATTACGCAATGGTGTTGTGAATCGACACTGTTTTTACTAAACAATGAAAACAATGTTGATTGTACCTGAACAATCCAGAATGTTATTGATCTGCAATAAATCTATGATTTTTGTTTATTTATTTTATTTCTGTCCTATACCCATGTTGATATCCCTGCTACACAAAGAAGGGCAATCAAGTTAATACACCGATATAATGCGAAATCATAAACAGTTTACTATACACACAAATGAATAAACTAATTACACTACGAAGCTTCGCAAACGCTTTTTCAGGCACGTTGTTGGATGAGCGTAATTTTTTTCAAACGGAAAAAGCGTAAAATTGCGATTTTCATAAGAAATTATTTTTTGATTGCGCTCAAATTTCACACCAATATATAAATTTATAAAATAAAGGTTCAGTATAAAAATCGTTACAATCAGATTAAGCATGTAGGCGTTATAAGTCAAAGAAATGTAAAATAAAAAAATAAAAAAACGTAAAATTGCGATTTTCATGAGAAATAGTTTTTGTATTGCGCTCAAAAACGTGGCAGTTCTTGGTTCAAAGATTTCGAAGGCCTCCATGAAATTTCATCTCAATTGGAGTATCGGTTTAGCCGGAATCGTGCTAACAGACACACAATAATACAAACAGAAAGAAAGAAAAAAAAACATTCCGAATTTTTTTCTCCAGTGTAGTGAAATGGAATCTTCGCTTCGCTCGCTACGCTCATCCAAAAACACACCATTACAAATCAAAGGCAACATATCTTTGATTACATTGTAGGCATCGTTTGAAACTAACTAGGAAGCTTCGCAAACGCTTTTTCAGGCGCGTTGTTGGATGAGCGTAATTTTTTTTAAACGAAAAAAGCGTAAAATAGAGATTTTCACGAGAAATAATTTTTCGATTACGCTCAAATTTCACACGAATAATTCATAAAATTAAGGTTCTGTGAAAAAATCATTACAATCGGATAAAGCATGTTGGTGTAAGTCGAAGAAATTTAAAAAATCGAAAAAAAATCTAAAATTGCGATTACCACAAGAAATAATTTTTCGATTGCGCTCAAATTTCACACGAATATATCAATTCATAAAATTAAGGTTCTGTGAAAAAATCATTACAATCAGGTAAAGCATGTAGGTGTTATAAGCCGAAAAAATTTAAAAAATCGAAAAAAATCGTAAAATTGCGATTTTCATGAGAAAAAAATTGCGATTGCGCTCAAAAACGTGGCAGTTCTTAGTTCAGAGATTTCGAAGACCTCCATAAAATTTCATCGCAATTCGGAGTATTGGTTTAGCCGGAATCGTGTTAACAGACAGACAAAAATACAAAAAACAAAAAACAAAAAACAAAAACAAAAACATTCCGGATTTTTTTCTCCAGTGTAGTGAAATGGAATCTTCGCTTCGCTCGCTACGCTCGCTACGCTCATCCAAAAATCTTCATTTGTCATTAAACTATCTTGTTGGGGCTAGAATGAATTGAATTGAATTGCCTTGGCGTGTAATTATGATCTCAAATCACAGATCATCAGAGCAATCAATCTGCCCAATCTGCCCAATGTGTGGCCCATGTTTAGTTAGTAAATACGTATTGTCTATATGCAATCGAACGTCAACAATCTTTTCAGCAATCACGCCAGTTATAACCGGTGGGACCCTCTTCAGGTGACGTAGGTCGTATGAATAGCGTGTAAGGTTAAGGTCATGTCCGAGGGCTGTTTAAGCAAACTCAATCCCTTGCTTTCGCATTACCGACTGAAGGAAACCTTGACAAATACTTGATCAGGATAGCAGGTGGTGGGAATCGAACCACGTGACTCTCACATGCAACGCATGACCCATCTCTGTCGGTAAGTAAAACGAGGACATCTATGACTTTGACTACCCATAAAAGAAGCACGGTGGTGTGTTTGATTAGCCATTTTTCGTTTTATTTTGTTTACCCGCACTCTTTCCACTCGATTGGATGCTCCAATTATTATATTAAACATTCAGAAACCCTTTGTAATATGTGAACTTATACGGTCACGATTGTGAGCGCAATCGAACAAATTCCTCTCATATAAAAAGCTCTTCAGCGATTTCAGGGTGTTCAGTATAGGTACGTCTACACTTTCTACCGGTTAATAGGCTACTCCGATCTCGGTTATTACCAAAGAACCTCCAAAATCTTCAATTTTTTTCAGTTTTTGAGGTGAGTTTGTTTGATTATGAAAATCGCACATTTCGTTATTGTTCCAACATAGCGTATAGGGTTGTTGTTTTGATACGTATACCAATGAAGAGAATTGATTGAGAATGTTGTACAGTGTAGTATAGTACAGGCTTGTGTTGTTGATTGATAGAATCATAGAGAGTCCCTGAATAAAACTGGATGCTGCTTTCAAAATACTATGCAAACGATCACAGCTAAACCGAAAAAAAAGCATGAGTGAATAAATTTAAAAAATCTCAACCATTCTCGGAAGTGTAAATAACGTTTTTGAAGTCGTAATAGAGCAAAATAGACATTGAAATGTTATTTGTTGTAATTTGTGGACCCTTATCCTTCGCACTGCGCAAAGTAATTATAAATCCGCCTCTGCAGAAATTTGAATACAAGAGTTTGAGGCGAGCTCACAGCCCCAGCCAACTGTCATGGCTGACTGCATGGTGGACAAACATGAGTATGACAAGGCGCCAACTAACCACAGTGTCGGGTGGGTGCATTTCTCTGAAGATTTCTCAAAGCTACATAGCATTCGGCAGTGCAAATCAATCGAGTATGTTCTTACAGTAACGTAACTCAAAATTCCCCCCCCCCCCCCCCATAAAGTTTTAAGGCCCCCTAAGGTAACGGCCAAATTGATAACACAACACAAATTGATAACGAACATAACGAAATAATTAGTTTTAGCTATATTCCCCACACATCTTTAAACTATATAATTACTAATGTAAACTGCTACCTACGTATTACAATGAGCAACATCACAAGAAGATAGCACTCTTTCAAGCAAAGCTTTCTATTATGGCGACCCTGTTCAACTGCCCCTTCCCCCCTCCCACCCTCCAAATGTCCCATCACCAAAAAAATAAAAGACTTAATAGGTATGTTATTGGAGCGTAGTAAAGATGTTCATTTGAGAAAAAAAGAGAAACAGCTCGGGTGTTTTTTTAATTTTTTGTCTGTTCACTCTTTACCTGAGAATCGGTATGCCGAGCACGATACAATTTTCAGGGGGTCTTCGAAATCTCTTAACCAAAACCTGACACGTTTTTGGGTACAATCGAAGAATATTTCTTATACGAAGATAGTATTTAACGATTTTTCCGAATTTAAAAAATTGTCTGATTGTTCGCTCTCGACGACAATTCCGATTTTGACGAAATTTTCATGGGATCTTCGAAACCCTCCAACATAACGGATGATATGTCTAATATGCCATGAATTGAACTATATTTCTAAAGAACTGATTTTTTGTGCCGTTTGTTGTAAGTTTATTACTAGCTATCTGCCCAACGAACGGCTACTCAGATCTTGCCGAAAAATTGAGGTACCCTTCGAAATCGCGTAACTTAGAATGAACACGGTTTTTGGAAGAGTGGCAGAAAATATATTTCTCATGAAAGTCTCACTCTTACGTATTTTAACCTTTTTTCAAACAATTTTTACGTAATTTTTCGCCCTCTACCTGACAAACGAACGCTAAGTCCTCCAATTTGTTATCTGTGCTCCGGCGTTGTGAAACTATATAAAGGTTTTAACAAAATCAGCAGGTTCGTAGGTCAACCAACAGGCAATGGCATAGAGTTATACTACTTCTTAGAATTTTTGAAAATTTTATTCGACATTTAACCAAAGAGGAAAAATCAAGCTAAAATGGTGGAATAATAGAAAGAAAATGCAGATAGGTGACTTAAGCCTGTTCGTTCGAGATTCCCTGAATTCAAGGACATGGCACAATCAAAATAATATGCATAGATAATAAAATACAACAATACCTCTTTTTTCCCCTTAAATTCAGGGAATCTTGAACTATTGAAACGTCTAGTTATAGCCCTAAATGTATATTAACACAATAATATTTCAAATTTGGTTACCAGAGCGAAATTTGAGCATGGGGTAGATTATAAAATCCGCCGGGAGGCATGCGTTACTTGGCCTCTAGCATCCCCTAAATCCTCCCCTAAATTTGGAATAATTAATAGCTCGAACCCAAAATATTATTTCCATTGAAACTACTAATTAACATTATTTTTCAATGTGTTTTCATCCAAGTGAGTGTCATTTCATTTCCACAACCACATTTTTCAAACCACCACCCTTAATAGTGTATATTAATAATAATTTTCCTTGGGAAGCCTGCTCAGGATGCAATTCATGCCCCTATATTCAGGTGTCTAACTAGGTATGTTGCGGATTGGACAATTGTGAAGGGATGTCCGAGGGCTGTTTAAGAGGACTCAATCCCTTGCATTCGCATTAACGACCCAGGAAAACCTCGGAAAAAACCTTCAGTCAGAATTGACGGGATTTGAACCCGGGACCTCCCGAATCAAAGTCGCGCGCTTAAGCTCATTTGGCATGGAAGTACATGATAGTCTAACAAATCATAATCCGCGATATTTCACCCTTACTGTTCCCTACCATCTTTAACATAGGAAAAACATTAGGTCGTATGTTATACATTTGGTTTTGAATATTTCAACTAATAGGTAGGGTACTGATAAATGATGTGTCAATGTGTTATAGTTCAAGGAATAGAATATTTATTTAACAAACCCGATTTTTCCACCCCGACCCCTAGTAATTAAACTTTTTGTTACGAAACGCTACTGAGTTACCAGCATGCAATTTGGTATAGTGGTAGATCAAAGTATTATAATTAGACGAGTGAGCGAAGCGAATGAGGATTCTGTTACGCTCTACTCGATCGGGCCTTGGCCGTGAGCATTGTCCAATAAATGTTTGTATGTTTGTCTGTCCGGGCTCATACGGCCGAACGGCTAAATAGATTGAACTGAAATTTTAAACAGACGTCCGTGACCAGGTAACTGAGAACTGCTAACAAAATGAGCCCAATCCGTTGCGATTTAAACTTACAATAAATAAAAATCTTAAATATTATCTGAACTTAGATTGCCCTTGTTTCCTTTGCAAATACGTATAGAAGGCCACAGCCATGGTTATATACAATAAATAAAAAACATTGTTTTCAGTGACGGATAAAAATCACACAGTCGGTGGTTGTCACCACGTGTTTTGATTTTTGTTTTCCTAAGTGTCAATGTCATGCGATAGAAAGTCTATTATAGATATAGGCGGACATTTGGCCAAGAGATGGCTCGCGCCAAAACGAACTCCATTTCACAAACGTTAGCTGGTAAGTAGAATATTACTCCTCGAAACTAGAGGCGAGCTCTGGTAGTTGTCGTCGGGGACCTCTCCTCCTCCGCAACGACGACGACCATAACGACACGAACGATGACAAAGACTATGACGACCACGACGTGAGAACCCCTCTTTTCCTTTCACCTACTTGTAGCTGATTCTGTTCTGCATAGAGTTTTCCTTCCTATATCCCCTAGATTAGAGTTGCGTATTATAACCTAACAGTTGACGCGCCTTTAATCCAAATCAACTTAACCCTCCATTCAGTACGAAGACGGCGACAACGACTACACGATTGGTTGACGCCCTCTGAAACCATACTATGAAAACGCCAAAGTCGTTGTTAGACGAGTGAGCAAGCTATGTGTTGGGTACTCGGTAACACTACGGAAACGCCAAAGTCGTTGTTAGACGAGTGAGCAAGCCATGTGTTGAGTACCCGGGAACATCCCCTTTCCTCCCCAAAACTTAAGGCTGAATCTAGCTAGCATGGGCATTTTCTCCACAGTATATTAGGCTAGAGTGGTGCATTAGGCCTTACAGTGTTGACGCGCCCTTTTAACAACTAATCTCAAATCCCTCTCATTTATACTCATAATATACTAGGAAAACGCCAAAGTCATTGTTAGACGAGTGAGCAAGCCATGTGTTGAATACTCTGTAATATTAATATATCATATAAATGAGAGGGGTTTGAGATTAGTTGTAGGAAGGGCGCGTCAACACTGTAAGGCCTAATGCACCACTCTAGCCTAATAAACTGTGGAGGAGAAATATGCCCATGCAAGCTAGATTCAGCCTTAGGTTTTGGGGAGGAAAAGGGGATGTTTCCGGGTACTCAACACATGGCTTGCTCACTCGTCTAACAACGACTTTGGCGTTTCCCTAGTTACTATTCCATTGGGTGACAAACGATATTTAACCCCTAGTGCCCCCTATTACCCCTTTAATTGAAATTGGTAGTAGGTCGTATTCTAAACATGATGAGTATTGAAATTATTCAATAAAATTACTTTTTAACATATTTCGTTCAAATCAATTAATCTCCCTTTCACAAACACGTTTTTTCCACCCCCGACTCTAGGCCCTAATAGTGAATTTTCTTTACTAGCATGGGACTATTACCCCCAAAAAATATTTTTCACCACATAATCTATACTCTATAGCATAGTATACTAAAATCACCGTTTGAAAAATGATATCTTGTAACTGTGATTTTACACGAATTTTAAAAAAATGATCCAGAAATTTTCGAAAATTGTCGTTTATGGAATTTTTTAAAGTTGGCTTTAACCTGCTTTTTTTTTTCCAAATAGATCCTAGAACAACGAACCGATGTGAAATGGCCTTTTAACATCGTGTCTTGTAACTGTGCACACATAATTCTCAAACACGCAAAAAAATGCCTTGGTGATCAGCATATTTTGACCGAACCACTTGCCCAAATAAAAAAACAAAATAAAGAGGATTTACAGAAAAGGCTGTCGAGTACGTCAACATTTGTTTTTGGATCAAAATCCTTCAAGGTCACTGGGTATAAAGATCGTCCCTATGATATTTCTAATGGGAGATTTTTGCCGATAGGACCTAGCTCGAAAAATACCATGTTTGAAATTTTTCAGGGGGTCATGGTGAACCCAATAGTTTTTCTGTTTATTTCTAAATTCATATCTATAGTTAGCCTGAATGAAACATATTTTTTAGTTAGCTGATGAATACCCCTTAAATATTGAGTTACCAGCATGAAATTTGGAATAGTGGTATAATAACTATATTCTATTAAAATAATTAAGCGAGCGAAGCGAGCGTTTCCATTTGACTCTGCCGGAAAAAATTGTCACTCGTTTTGTTTTGTTTGTTTTTTTTTTTGTTTGTATGTCTCGCCATAACGTTCGAACGGAGGCTCGGATCGAGTTGAAATTTTGACCATCCGCAAGCTTTGTTCTCGATTGAATGCCATTAGTTTTGTGGCAAAATCGTTCAAAAAGTTAAAAAGTTACATTAAAGTTAATCGAAAGTTGTTTTTCAAACTAAACGGCGACAAAATCTGAGGTGGCCAAATCATTTAGAATGTCCGTCCGGTCACGAATATGTTAATTTTATTTTGATCCGATAAGTGGTTGGATGAGCGTAGCGAGCGTAGCGAGCGAAGCGAAGATTCCATTTCACTACACTGGAGAAAAAAATCCGGAATGTTTTTTTTTCTTTCTTTCTTTCTGTATTTTTGTCTGTTTGTTAGCACGATTCCGGCAAAACCGATACTCCGATTGCGATGAAATTTCATGGAGGCCTTCGAAATCTCTGAACTTAGAACTGCCACGTTTTTGAGCGCAATCGGGAAATTTTTTCTCATAAAAAACGCAATTTTACGATTTTTTTCGATTTTTAAAAACTTTCTTCGACTTATAACACCTACATGCTTTAACCGATTGTAATGATTTTTTCACAGAACCTTAATTTCATGAATTAAGATATTCGTGCTAAATTTGAGCGTAATCGAAAAATTTCTCATGAAAATCGAAATTTTACGGGTTTTTTTTCTTTTTTAAAACAATTCTTTGACTTATTACACCTACATGCTTTATCCTATTGTAATTATTTTTTCACAGAACCTTAATTTCATGAATTAATATATTCGTGTTAAATTTGAGCGCAATCGAATATTTATTTCTTATAAAAATTGCAATTTTACGATGTTTTTCTTTGTTAAAAATTTCGATTAGATAAAAAAATTAAGTTAATTTTTAATTTAATTTAATTTAATTAAAAAAAAATCTTCGGCTAAGTAATGATTTTTTCACAGAACAACAGAAAATCCGCGTAACACATGGCAGCTCAATGCACCAATTACGCTCATCCATAGATATTGAACCCCTATTGTAGGCCTACAATAGGGGTTCAATATCTATGCGCTCATCCAACAACGCGGCGGGACTTAAGCGTTTTCCTAGTGTAGATGGAAATTACATTATAACAAAAGTAACGTTGCCATGGCAACGAAAAGACGCGCGAAGTTTCTAATGCACTGCCACCTAGAAGTAATCAAAATACTTTCGAGGAAGCAGTCTATTATTTGTCACCAAAGAGTTTAAATAGTTTTCCCAAGGAGTCAAGGTCCTCTAGAGTCTAGAATGGCGGTGGATTTTATTCACAAAGCAAAGGTTTACACACGGGTTTACCCAAATACCTTGGCAATAAAAAATAATATTGGAAACATGGCCCTGTGGACAGCGAACGTCGAAAATTTTAAAATTTAAAAAATGTGCAATGTGGGTCTAGCTATATAGTACGTGCTCGCTTATCAACGCGTCCAACTGAGCGTTTCCTAGTAATTATTCAATGAGACTTATTAATCCGCAAAGAGGCAATCAAGCGATTTTTCACCCCTAGGGTTCCCTAAACCACCCTTAATTAATATTGGAATTATGAATCTATGGTTATTTGAATTAGTCATTGGCATAGAGTTGCAACTACTATGAGCTACTATTATGCTATGGCTACTATTATGAGAATGGTGGATAGGTGTTAGTGATGAAACATTTCCGCAGTAGTTTGCCATGCACATAGCTGCAGTGCTCCTGCGATCTGTATCTGTGATCTCATCCTGCCAACTGTACGCGAAACAAAGTCTTGTAAGTTGAGTTGTTGATTTAAATCTATAAAAGTTAATAAGTATAAATCCACTGTATTTACACAAATATTATTAAATTTTAGATTGATTCTTAATGAGAACTTTCTTCAAGGTAACCACCAACAAACCAACTCTGCTTGCCGTATAAGGTGCCCAATAATCCTGTCAAATAAGAATTTTTGGAGGAAAAAATTGCGATGTCGCTGAATTTTTGCAGAGACCTTCCTTAAATGATACTTATCAACATACTAAAACTCCCCTACAATCGGACTGGAGCTTCGGCCGCCATATTGGAAAATGGCGGCCAAAAAGTGTTTGTTATCGAATATCTCCAAATTTGTTTGAGAAAGACAAAATATCTCAATGGCAGAAATATTCCCCATTTATTTCCCTACAAAACAGGGGTCTTCTATAATTTTGGTAGGGGCAACGGTTACGTCACAAATCGTGGTTTATATGTTGCTTATTGGAGTACCAGCTTATTTCCAAATTTTCACGCCCAGCATCAAATAATGCCCGGTAAATCCGTAAGAAATCGATTTAAATACAAAAGGACTTTTGTACGGGGTTCATGAAAGCTTCCATTAGTATTTTAAAAAATCAGGTCTGCGAAATCGGATTTTGCATTTACCCGGAATTTGGGTTTTTCCATTGTTGGCATTTCCTAAAAAATGCCATATTTTACTGTCCATTATTAAGCACTAAATAGCATTGGAGGAAAAATTCTTTCTACGCACATTGAAATGACTTAAATAATGATCCGATTACAACCAAAGTTTAATCAATATGGCTGCTAATTCCTATATTCACAATATGAATACTGTTTTCGTGCTGTTTTTACACTCTTTTTGTTACATAATTCACTTTGATGTTGTGGATATTAGGAATTAGCAGCCATATTGGATTTAAAACTTTGGTTGTAATCGGATCATTATTTGAGTCATTTCAATGTGCGTAGAAAGAATTTTTCCTCCAATGCTATTTAGTGCTTAATAATGGACAGTCAAAAAGGGCATTTTTTAGGAAATTCCAAAAATGGAAAAACCCAAATTCCGGGTAAATGCAAAATTCTATTTCGCAGACCTGATTTTTTAAAATACTAATGGAAGCTTTCATGAACCCCGTACAAAAGTCCTTTTGTATTTAAATCGATTTCTTACGGATTTACTGGGCATTGTTTGATGCTGGGCGTGAAAATTTGTAAATAAGCTGGTACTCCAATGAGCAACATTTAAACCACGAATTTGTGACGTAACCGTTGCCCCTACCAAAACTATAGAAGACATCTGTTTTGTAGGGAATTTAATGGGGATTATTTTTACCATTGAGATATTTTGTCTATCTCAAACCAATTTGGAGATATTCGATAACAAACACCTTTTGGCCGCCATTTTCCAATATGGCGGCCGAAGCTCCAGTCCGATTGTAGGGGAGTTTTAGTATGTTGTTTAGTATTATATAAGGAAGGTCTCTGCAAAAATTCAGCGACATCGCAATTTTTTCCTCCAAGCGTCAATATACGATCTTATTTGACAGGATTACAAGTGTATTAGCGCATCGCAGCTTGGCTGCCTGCAACTAGATGAATGCAATAAATGAGTGAATAACCATTCCAATTTTAAGTGATGGTTTAGTGAGTGTTAGTGGTGTAATACCGCTTGCCTCCCCGTGGATTATTAAATCTATCTTTATTTGAAAAAAAAAGTGGTGGAAGGGAGACTATGTTGATTGGAACTATAACATGTTTACAAAATTTTATTGAATAAAATATTCAATAATTTTAAATGAAAGAATACGACCTAATGCCCATTCCAATATTAAGGGTAGTAGGGAACCGTAGGGGTAAAACAGGGGCAAGATATGTCGAAGTGACGTCATCATGTATGTCCCAGGTGTCCGATGCCGCGCCGGCGACGCAACGCCCCAATGCGCACAGAGTTGCCAAACTTCTCAGACGACGACTCGTCATGCCGCAGCGGAAGCGGAGAGAAACCGCAACAGCGCAACGCTGCAAACGCGAGGGAGCGTGCGCGCATGCGCGTCCTCAGTAAGGCGTTCTGTCGCCTGAAGACCACCCTCCCCTGGGTCCCGGCAGACACCAAACTGTCCAAGCTCGACACCTTGAGGCTGGCTACCAGCTACATCGCGCACCTCAGAGCGATTCTCAACGAGGAGTCACCCATACACCCCCTCAACCTTGTAAGTACTATTTACATAGCTAGGTCACGTCGCGAACGCTTTTTCCAGTCGCGTCGATGGATGAGAGATTTTGGTTGACAATTTCTGTTCTTTTATAATGGTTTCATGTTTCGTTTGTGCATGTGTTACGTAAAGACAAGAGCAAGCGTCAATGAGAGGCGAATGACGGCGAGCCTGCTAGTCAAAGAGAGACCAAGAACCTACATGAGCCTCGTAGTCACCCGCGGAAAGGTGCGGGGCGGCAAGGTCGTATCGACCTCTCGTTGCCCTAAAAGTACGATTTTTAATATGAAACATTTCTTCGATCGTTCCCGTGAAGTTTTATGAAGATCGTTTGCCCAGTGGAGAGACAAAAACCGAAGAAAAATTGTTCGAGAATAGCAAAAAATCGTAAAAAAGTTCTTAACATTTACGAAGATATTTCTTCGATTGTACCAAAAATGTGGTAGGTCGAAGTTCAGAGATTTCGAAGGTCCCCTTAAAATGCAATCAAGATTATTATTATCATCATTATTATTATTTATTATTTATTTAAGTAGCGGGGGATAGTCCCATGTCCGACCGACTAAAACCGACAAATAACACTAACCGTAACTTATTTTTATTAGCCCATGGAGAGATAGCGCCCACCCACTCTTTGTGTAACAAGCTCTCTAATTGACCATATTATTTTCGGTTCAATTAAACTTTAAATAAATGAAATAACCCATTTGGATGCCTTCCCGCTATCTTCTCCAACTTTTTCTTCAAAAGGCACTCCTTGTAAAATATGAGCGTTGTTGCCTCACCCGTTTGTGGTCAGATTTGCTGGGCAATTGAAACTGACGAATTAGTAAGTAGCAGCCAGTAGAGTAGTAACGCATGTTTCAGCCATTTTTGTTCACCTAGAAGGAATGCTAGTACCCCGACCAAATTTGGCATGTGTTGTCAGGTACCTAATTTCCCTCGATTTTGATAGTTTTCAAGTTCACATCACGTTTCATGATGGCTGGATAACACCTCGAAATCACCCCAAAATTTGCTTGGTGTATACGGTGCCTGAGTGTGTAGCGCGCCACGGCTTGGCGGCGGCGCCCTAACGGGCACCTAGATTATAATATTAATAATTTGTCATAAAAATGATGTATTTAGAGTTTTATTTTATTGTTATTGTTATGGACTAAGTTTTATTAGTGCCTCACATGTGTAGTGGACTGAAATGAAATCTTCACACCGATCATGTTTTTGAATATTTCTTCACATTCTAGCTCTTGCACATTACGGGTCTCGGCAGGTCGTCGCAGGAAGTGAGAACAGCTGCGTACAATCGGTGCTTGATATTTTTAATGATTCTCGTCTTTGCGTCTACGCTGGTATTGTTTATTTACCTTGTAAGAGTGGGGCCGGCCGGTGTCTACCCCGTGCACTGGCCTCGCGCCACGACGCCGGCTGATACGTGGTCTACCAAGCAATTACTACTACCGGGATTACATTTCATCGCACGCAACGTTCAAAGTTACTTGTTAGTAATTCAGACAAATTTAAAATTCTTTTGAAATCATTTTAAAATATTTGATTGATTGATTGGATATGCTTAAGTCTCATATTTATGCAACTTGCTAATTGGATGACCGGGGAAAAGGGTGGGCAAGCTGTG
>JAMZAV010008010.1:0-29988 GCA_024449915.1 Sweltsa coloradensis | reverse complement strand
TCTCTGATCGACCTGAAATTTTGCACACATGTCATACCACCTAGGCGGGTTGCTGTATAGTTTTGTGGCAAAATCGTTCAAAAAGTTAAAAAGTTACATTAAAGTTAATTGAAAGTTTTTTTTTCAAACTAAACGGCGACAAAATCTGAGGTGGCCAAATCATTTAGAATGTCCGTCCGATCACGAATATGTTATTTTTATTTTGACCCGATAAGTAGTGTAGTCGGAAATTACATTATAACAAAGTCCCGTTACCATGGAACGGAAAGTCGCTCAGCTTTTTTGGCTCATGATAGCGGTCGAACGAAGGCTCGGATCGAGTTGAAATTTTGACCATCCGCAAGTTTCGTTCCCGATTGAATGCCATTAGTTTTGTGGCAAAATCGTTCAAAAAGTTATAAAGTTACATTAAAGTTGATCTAATGTTTTTTTTTAAAACTAAACGGCGACAAAATCTGAGGTGGCCAAATCATTTAGAATGTCCGTCCGGTCACGAATATGTTAATTTTATTTTGATCCGATAAGTAGTGTAGATAGAAATTACATTTTAACAAAAGTAACGTTACCATGGCAACGAAAAGTCGCACAAGAATTCTGGTCACTATGTACTGCCACCTAGAAGTAATCAAGAGTTAAAATAGTTTTCCCAAAGAAATGATGTCAAGGTCCTCTAGATGGCGGTGGATTTTATCCATTCTCTCCTATTTTTCAAATTTTCAGGTAAATCGGTCAAGACCTTAAAGACTTATTGGTATGTAACATTATGGGAATGTCGTACTCGGGTCGTGTTGCACGTACCGGTGCTCGCTCAACAACGCGTCCAACTGAGCGTTTTCCTAGTACAGTTCATCAGTGCCAAAATACCTAATCAAAGAGCTCCATATTATCCAAAATAGGGCGATAAAAATCTTTAAAGATAACCTCGCATCTATCACACAAAAGATGGCGCGCCTCGACTCTGATTTCTGGCTGAATCCAACCACCTCTAAGAACGAGACTTTGCCGAGACTGCCATCAAACTAACAGAGGCAGCTCTATGACATTATCACTTAACAGAGTTAAACATTCTACGATATTTTATCCCATGTCTCGAAATAACACTAAATTAGATCTCTTCGTTATTTTGTCCAGCTGCTTCAGCCACCTAGAGCAGCGCCACGCCGCCCTAAGAGCCCATTAGTGAAGGCAAATGAGGCCAGAGAGGAGCAAACAAGAGCTGAAAGAAAGGTGGGTAAAATTAGTCAAGGTTCATTCGGGTCGACACAGATTCAAGCAGCATTCTCGAATAAATTCTTAAGGCCTACTCGAGTGGCAAATTTGTAAAGTTTAATTACACGATAGTGGTTTTGTTCTGAAGAAATAATTTTTATTGAATGTTTGGTGGTGAATGCATTGCAGTGACCCAAGGTGCACCGAATCTTGCACGCCACTCAAAGTTCCACAAAATTCCGAGCTGGGAGATTGAGTAAACCTTGCAATCTTTAAATGTATTTCGTACTGGCAATGTTTTCTTTAGTAGGCCTATTGTATGCATTTCAAAGCTAAACTTAACAAAATCTATCTTGACCATAGTTTGAACCCGGGCCTCCCACATTCCGGGTATAAAAGCGCCTTAACCAACTAGACTAGGAAAACACCAAAGTCGTTGTTAGACGAGTGAGCGAGTCATGTGTTAAATTCCCAGGAACATTTGCATTTAAGTTGATTGATATAAAGGTATAAACAATAGGTTTTTGAGTTTCGTTGGTATAAGGGCGTGTCAACTGAAAGGCCATAATGCGCCACTCTAGCCTATGATAGGCTAGGGAGGAAAGACTCGTGTGGATCCAGCCTTGAGTAGGGGGAGGAAAGGTAATGCTACTGGGTACTCGACAAATGGCTCGCTCACTCGACTAACAACGACCGTTGGCGTTTCCTATTAGAGTAAGAATAAACCCCTCATACCAAACACTTACACACCAAGACAGCTAGGCCCTGCACAATAAAAATGCATTGAAGAAATACCAAGCGTATGTGCTTGATTGTGCTCTCTAAATTATACACAACTCAATTTTCCCCGTAACTTCATCAAAACCAAAACCCTTTGGGATAGTTTTATTTTTCAACTACTGTATTGCTTAATAATTTTGCAAATTTATTTTGACAGGTTTTACAATTAAGTAACGAAGCAGAGTTTGTGCACTTTGAGTGGACAATCAAGTTCATAAGCTTGGCCCTTAATTCTACAATGCATGTTAGTGTGCAGGGATTGTCTGTTTTTTATTCAAATCATGTGTGTGATGTCATTATCTAAAACTTAACAATTTCAATATTTCAAGTAATATTATTTATTGTTATGTCCATGGTCAGAATCACTGACCAATTAAAACTGACATAATATACACTAATAATATGCAGAAAAAGTGATTTTGAGAATGTTTAACACTTTCCCCACCCAGAATTGGCATGTAGGCTACCCCAATTGAAACACTCAACAAATTTTACATCACATGACGGCTGGAGAATGTCTCGTTAACGCGTGCCAGGGCTAGGATGTTGTGCCCAAACAGGCACCAAATGACAAATGTTGATTAATTTTTTTATAAATGCAAACTTGCACTATTGTCCAGTCATGTTATGGGACAGGTTAACTTAACCAATCAACTAAAAAATTGACTACAAAAAATTGACAACAAAAAATTGACTATGGACCACTAGAGAGAAATGATTTGACAAAACACGACTTTTGACTTGACCCTCGCCAACTTTCAAGGAAGTAACGCAAGCTTACGGCGGCACAAGCTTTTCTGATCAGAAATAATATGCATCTTTGTTGTTGTATATACTGGTTCTCTAGTGATGACTAAGAAAAAAAGAGTATAGAGAAGTCTTCTTTGTTGCCCGCAGGCGTTTCGTCAAGCCCAATACGACGAGAAATCCAGGCTACAAAAGTACGAGGCCGAGAAAGCAATAAATAGTGAGGCTACCAAAATAGCACACAAAAGACGAAATTGCCTGGAAAAGCAAGAAGGACGCATATCCATTACCCTATGTGAACTCAATTTTAGATAGACTAGGTAAGACTAGATATCTATCGAGCGTGGATTTACGAAATGCTTTCTGGCAAATACCTTTGGACCCTTGTAGTAAAGAGAAAACTGCTTTTACCAAACCCGGAAGAGGATTATTTCATTTTACTGTAATGCCGTACGGACTGCATAATTTCGTCCAGACTTTTCAACGTCTTATGGGTAGACCTTTTGGTCCTGAACTGCAACCAGTGATATTCTGCTACCTAGATGACAAAGTCGTAGCTTCCGAAACTTTTGAAGAGCACCAAGCTTTACTGGAACATGTTTTCGCAACCTTAAAGAAGCCAACCTTACAACAAATGTAGATAAATGTAAATTTTGTCAACCTTTTTTGAACTATCTTGGTTACGTGGTAGATGAGGAAATCCAGACAAGATAGCAATAATTGTAAACTATCCCCGGCCGACTAATCAGAAGAAAGTAAGAAGTTTTATTGGGATCACCTCGTGTTACAGACGATTTATAAAAAACTTCTCAACAATCGTAGCCCTCTTACTGATTTAATCAGAAAAAATAAAAATGGAAGTGGACAGAAGAGGCAGAAAATGGCTTCAAACTGCTGAAACAGAAACTTGTCAAAGCGCCCGTACTTACAAATCCCGATTTCAAAAAAGTATTCACGATTCAATGCGACGCATCCGATGCTAGAATAGGAGCGGTTCTCACTCAAGAATCAGCATTAGGAGAACAAGTGATAGCTTGTGCCAGCCAAACTCTCAACAAAGCACAAAGGAATTATTCTGTCATTCAACGAGAATGCCTCACTGTAGTTTTTGCCAGTGAAAAATTTCGCTCTTATATAGAAGGGACTCATTTCAAGATAATAAACGATCACTATTCACTCTTAAGGCTACTAAGACATAAGGAACCAAGTGACATGCTTGCCACATGGTGTCTTGAGTCTACAGTCTTATGACTTTGAGCTCATTCATAGGAAAAGGTAAAGATAACCTAGTTTGTGATGCTTTGTCACGAGCTGTGGTTGTGGAGTTGATAACAGTGACAGAACTTCCGGAAGATGATTGGTATCTGAAGCTAATAAATGGAGTCAGACAAAATCCAGACCTGAATCCTAAGTACAAACATGTTGGAAATCAACTTTTTAAGGAAATAGAAGATAAGTACAAACTGCCCCAAGACCCTGACAAGTGGAAGCGTGTAGTACCTAAAGACCTTAGAAAAACTATATTTCTTGAGAACCATGACTATGTGACTGCTGGTCATCGAGGAATATATAAGACTTTCAAACGCATAGCCTTGAACTATTATTGGCCAAAAATCAGACGAGACATATTTAATTACATTAGCAAATGTACCACATGCATAAAGTACAAATCGAATCAACGTTTTCAATTCACACTTGGTGTCAAAGCTGTGGGTTATTTTAAGTGCTGACATTAAAGGCCTATTGCCGAGAACCTCGCGTGGGAACCAATACATCATTGTGTTTAGAGATCTTAACACTAGATAGACAGTTATGTTTCCTTTGAAACAAGCGAAGTCTGAACCTATCATTAGACGACTGGTGGAGGACGATCCTTGTTTACGGAGCCCCCTCCACGGTAATCGTTGATAATGGTAGCCAGTTCATAAGCAAGAGATTTAAGGAAGTCTGTCAACTATACCACATTACCATAAAGTATACACCTCATTATCATGCTCGAAGCAATCCAACTGAAAGAAGCAATAGAGATATAGAGAATACAATTTCAATTTATGTGCAGGACAATCACCGCAAGTGGGACCAGCTACTGCCACAAGTACAGTACGTGCGGCGAACGAGAAACCACGAGTCAACAGGATACACACCAGCTTATCTCTACTATGGAAGAGAGATCTACGTATCGGGTGATGTGCATTCAGGCGGTCCTGGACAACCAAACCAAGAACCAGCCCTGACCGTAGAAGATAAGTGGAGTGGGATGAAAAACATTCGTGAGTTGGTCAATTTAAATGTTAAGAAATCGCAGGAGAGGAATACCCACTATTACAACTTAAGAAGACGAGATGTAAAGTTTGAAGAAGGAAAAACCGTAATCAGGAAAAATTATGTACTTTCCGACGTATTTGCTCTTTGGGCTCAAGGTCGCGGCGGTGGCGAGCACTCACAAAGACGACCGCGCTGTGCAATTCTTACGTCATTGTAGGATGTGTAATGAACTCACTTGACAAGGTTTAGCTTCTAGCATCCATCTTTATTCACTACTTCACTTTGGTCAGTCAGTGCTGCCAACTTACACACACACATTCAATACACTACATCATTCCCTTTTTGATTTGAAACTACAAACTAGGTACCTCCAATATTATATTGAATGGATTATGATTTATAATGTCTTTGATCTTCACTTCTTCTTATGTAATCACTAATTATGGTTATGATTGAACTACATACTACGTTTCATTAACATAAACATAATTAAACTTTCACGTTGGAAACTACTGATGTGGACGAACTATTTTGTTATTAAACTACTAATAATCGGAATTGTCAATGGAATGATAGGACACCTCACATGATCATTAATCTTCTACAGTTGATAGTCACTCATCCAAACCGGGGTACTGCGTTGGCGGCTCGGCCTGGCCTCTTCGCTCCCACGGTTCCCTGGTCGGAGCGGGGTTGATCTGTCTCCTGCTACAGGTCTAGGAGACTGTGGAGACAATGGAACATCTATGTTTTGATTAATTGCGACTATAGGAGGAGGGTGATGATTGTTCTCCAGTTAGGTATTTGCTGGTTGGTCGGGAACATGGTTCTCGGGATTTGTGATATGTGTCGAAGGGATTGGATTGAGTGTAGGGCTTGCAGGTTGTGGGAGTAGTACTTCCGTACGTGGCTCACGTTCCGAGGTACTGTGCACCGGCTGGCGAACAGATCGTCACGGCGTTGCCATCCCTCTCGGTAACCTCGAACGGTACTGTGTTATACGGTGTGGTAAACTTGTTGCGTTTCTCTTGACGCGCCAACACGTAGTCTCCTACAGATATGTTGCTGCTTACTGCCCCTCGTCTTGATCGGTGTATGTTTCCCTAACTCCTTCATTTCCCTGTCCCGATCTCGGAATTCTTCATCTGGATAGGTACATGATTGTATACTTGGAACTTTGTCACGAAGCTCTCGTCCAAACATCAATGAAGCCGGAGTGCAGCCCGTTGTAGAATGGGGTGTTGTTCGATAGAGAAAGAGATATTCTCTCAAGGCAGTCTTGATGTCTTGATCAGCTGCTGCTGCTATGCGAAGTCTCTTCATTATGGACCGATTCTGTCGCTCCACTTCGCCATTCCCCTGCGGCCACTCTGGCGTCGAGTATCTCAACTCGATGTTGTTGGTGATACAATAATCATGGAAGTCGTTGCTAGTGAAGTATGCCGCATTGTCCAATTTAATCGATTCCGGTAGTCCGAATCGTGCGAAAATTTCTTCTAACAGGTCGATAGTTTTAGCGGTTGTGACGCTAGGTGATAGCACGGCCTCGTGGAATCTTGAATAGTAGTCGATGACAACGAACACGTATTGTCCATTTGGGAGCGGTCCCAAGTAGTCTATCGCCAAGTCTTGCCACGGTCTGTCTGGTAATCTGGTTCTAATCACAGGTTCTGGCCGGCTGGGTGAGCTGACCACCTGGCACCCATGGCAGTGTCTGCAGAACGTTTCCACTGCCTTATCTAATGCTGGCCACCAGACTTTTGAACGCAATTTCTGTTTCATCAAGACTATGCCAGGATGCCCCTGGTGTGCTAGTTCGAGCACCCTGTCTCTTAGGTTTGTAGGTATGAATATGCGGGTTCCCCGGATAACCGTGGATTGGTACACGCATAGTTCACTTTTGATGAGTTTGAATTTCTTCAGCTCATCCGGCCATGTGTCGTTTCGATGCTCCCCCTTTAAATAGAGATGTTTCCTGGTCTTGTCTGGATTCTTTTCGATTTCTTCCAGGCTCATAGCTTTGGGAACAGCTTGACTTGCTACCCATCGACATGATGATCTGGATCTTCTGTTGTTTCGGTATTCCTCGAGTTAACTGATCGTCTCGACAGTGGATCAGCAATATTGCTTCTCCCTGGCTGGTATTCTACCTTGTAGTTATAGCACTGGAGTCTAAGCACCCATCGCTCTACTCTCGCGCATGGCTTGGACTTGGTCCCGAAAATGAATTGGAGTGGTTTATGGTCGGTAATCAATGTAAACTCGCCCCCGTACACGTAGTGGTGGAATCTTTCGCACCCCCATACCAGTCCAAGTGCCTCGCGTTCGACCTGACTGAACTTTTTCTCGGCATCTGTGAGTGACCTGCTTGCGAACTCTATTATCCTTGGCCCGTCTTCTGTTCTTGAACTAAAACGGCCCGAGCCCATACGGGCTAGCATCTGTGATGATCGTCTTCGGTGCTCCCGGTGTATAGAATCCCAAAGTTCTCTCGTCTGATAACATTTCCTTAATATTGTTGAACGCATCCGTCTGCTCCTGCCCCCACTTGAAGCTAACGTTTTGTCTCAAAAGTCGCCTCAGCGGCTCTGTAGCCGTAGAATAGTTGGGAAGGAACCTGGAGCAGTACCCTGCCATACCAAGGAAACTTTTCAATTCCTCTTTAGTTTTTGGTTCCTAAAGTCCCGGACCGCCAGTACTTTGCTATGTAGTGGCTTGATCCCCTGACTGGAAATCAGGTGCCCTATGAAGTCCACTTTAGGTTTGCTGATCTCACACTTGTCTGGATTAAGTGTGAGCCCCTTCTCTGCAAATGTCTGCATCACAATCCGCAGTCTGTGGTCGTGCTGTGCTTGGGTTTTCCCGTGAACGATGAAGTCATCTATAAAGACGCATACTCCTTCGCACTCGGCTACAACGTCTTCTATTATGCGCTGAAATATTTCGGGCGCGCAGTTGATCCCAAAAAACAGCCTTTTGTACCTGTACAACCCTGCGCTGGATATAAAGGTTGTTATCCCTCGTGACCCCTCGTCGAGCTCAATCTGGTGGAACGCAGAGCGAAGGTCCAACTTACTGAACACAGTGCTTCCTCGTAGTTCCGGCGTTATCTCTTCAATGGTTGGTATCATGTGTCGCTCCCGTACAATTGCAGCGTTTGGCAACCTCATGTCGACACATAGTCGCAGCTTACCTGAATTGGTCTGAGTCAACACCACCGGTGAAACCCACTCTGCTGGTTCACGCACCTCCTCTATAAGGTCATTAGCTAGGAGTTCTTCTATTTTCTCACTTACTTTCGTCTTTAGCTGGTGAGGCGTCTTCCTGACTGGCAATGCCACTGGTGTGACATCTGTCTTAATGCAAAGTTTCAACTTAAAATCTTTAAGCTTACCTACGCCGGTGAAGACAGTTGGGAATTCTTCCTTAACCTTTTGCAGCGTAGTCTTTTCTTGCAGTGTAGAATTCTCTTGCAGTGTAGAATTCTCTTGCAGTGTAGAATTCTCTTGCAGTGTAGAATTCTCTTCTTGGGTGGGCCTGGAACTTATTGCATTCAGAGGAAACCCGGTTTTTAAAACGCCCAGGTCTCTGGCAGAACTGCTCCCCAAGAGCGGTACTCCGTCACCGTCTACCACGTAAAATATTGTTTCTTGGCCCTTTTTCCCTCCAATTTTCACTTCTGTGGTGAATTTGCCTAATACTTTAAGGGTTTGGGTACTCCCATAAGGATAAATGTTTTTTGTAGTAACTGTACATTTCCCCTTGATTTTATTCTGCTTGCAAGTCTCCCATGTCTTCCTATCTAGGACATTACAGGAAGCCCCCGAATCAATCATCAGCTTAATTGAAACACCTCCCACCTCAGCTTTTATGAAGCAATCTTTATGCCCGATCTCCCCTCTAACAGCAAAGGTGTAACCTTGGGCTTCTTCTTCTTCTCCTTCATTTAAATTATGGACTTTGGACCCCATTTTCCGTGAAGAATCATTTTTATCTTGTCTATTTCCATGTTTGTCACCCTTGGTTTTACATGTTTTAGCAAAGTGCCCCTCAATACCGCACTTCATACATTTCCTCCCTCTCGCGGGACATTTCGCATCGCGCGCGAGATGGTTGGTATTACCGCATCGATAGCATGCTAGCCTCGAGCCAGGCCGACCGGAACGCCGGTTGCTTGACTGGCCGGGCGATGACGTCACCCGTGCAACGTTCTCAGCCTCGCCGAAACTAGCACGTTGTGTGCAGGCTTCAATTGCTCTTGCGATCTCTTGAGCCCTATCAACAGTTAACCTGTCTCCCTCTTTAATGAAATCTTTACGTACCTCGGGTAATCGGCATTTCTCCCTCAGTTGGTCTAGGATATTATCTTCCTCTTTATCCCCAAAGTCACAGTAACAGCTCTGGCCTCTCAGACGCGTAATAAACTGGGCCACCGTTTCCTCGCCCTGCGTCATTGCGCGGAACACTTGGCGCTGGTGGGCGAAGCAGGTTTGAGGTTTGAACTGTTCGTCCAACACAGACTTGCATTTAGCATATTCACACTCACCCGTGGCTACTTCTCGGCTCGCCGACGGAAGTGCAAACCAGATGTCTTGTACAGCCGCCCCCGCTACGTGTAGTAGTAGAGCCCTTTGTCTTGGTCCTGAAGTTATGCCCTTCGACAAGACGTACAAGTCAAACGCCCTGAGCCAGCGGTCCCATCGCTGTGAGGTGCTGGTGTTCTCCTCGCTGTGCGGTGCTGGTTGATGCTGGAGTTCTCTGAATCCATTGTAGCTTACGTTGCACGCTCGCTCGTATTGAAACACTGTTGTACACTACCGAATTCAATCACTGTTTCGTGTATAACATCGAATTGAATCACGCTTTTTTCGTCGCCAATGTAATGAACTCACTTGACAAGGTTTAGCTTCTAGCATCCATCTTTATTCACTACTTCACTTTGGTCAGTCAGTGCTGCCAACTTACACACACACATTCAATACACTACAGGATGACATTCAGATGTAAAGAACATAACATTTCGGTCCAATTAAAACAAGAGAAGCGCGCCTGAAACCAGCTCGGATAGCCTACGATCTTCCATCAGGAAACTGCGACCTTGCGCCGGGCGTCGGGTGGATGCGTGACCGGCTGACGAGGCAGTCATTGCCGCGAGACGGAGAATTCGGCGGGCGGCGGGCGGACATCTTCACTTCCGCGGACGTATTCACACGTTGAACAAGACTTATTTAATTAATTACTTACCGTTAAAATAAGTTTTTTTTACTCTTGCTCGCATATGTGTACGTAATATTGATACAATTACATATTATAATTTTTTTTTCCGACTTTGTATAGTCATATAGGCCGCCCTCGCGTAATGGCCGCACCCCTGTTTTTGAACTTCAAAATTTTAAATATACCTGCGGCCTATATGCGCGTAAATACGGTAATACTAAATCGAGTAAAATATTATGTTAGCCAATCTAAACACGAGTAATAGGATGTCGTGTCGTTGCATTCCGCGAGTTCCACAGCGAGTCTTGCGTCGAGCAACCACTTGTCGCTCTAGGGGTGTATATGTGCTGTGTTGCCAGTGCGGCAACCTTGGTCAATGACCCTCATGTCTCATCGATCGGCTGACTCACTCATCGCCGTCGAGGTAGCTTGTGCGCGCTTTAAAACTAATATAGGCCTGCTTGAAAATGATTTGAATCCGTAGTATAGATTCTGTTAATTTGTTCAGATTATGGATATTTGGGTAGCCTACCCGATGTCATTCCTTGTAACAATATAATATCAACCGTAAAATAAAATGTTTACTGTAAACAGGGTCCACTATACAACATTTATTGGGATCGCATCATACTAGCACAGAAAAAAATACATAAAACGTCTACAGATCGATCGTTGGCATTAAATTTACTAAAGGCTCGCTGCCGATGGGCATTCATCGACACTCCCACACAGAACACTGAGGAGCTCTATGCTCTCATGAAGTTTATTCACTGGGCTCCATGCGACAACGTAAAGGTATGTACAATGCTAAGAACAGAATTACCTAGTGTAGTGTTTGAAACGACCGCCAGTGTCTCAGCTGCTGAACCACCGCCAGCTATGTTACATGGCCACTGTTAGGCCTGACAAGCGGATGCTAGGGCTAGGGAGGCGGTGAGTGGAAGAAGACGGGAAGTCAGAGTTTGATAGGTTATGGCGACTGAGAGCATGGAATAAAATACAGGTTTAAATACGAGCATACGAGTTTAAATACAGCACACCTTTCATAGTACCTTTTCATAGAACAATACATTGGCGACGAAGATATAAAAACGAACGTTCACGCGAAACAAACATGAGTTTAGAAGTGCCATCAGTGGATAGGTTTACGCCGGGAGGTGAGAATCAGTCGGCGATGTGGACTAGGTGGAAGTCACGTTTTAATTTCTATATCGGGGCAACAGGTATTAAAGACGATGTGCGGAAACGTAATTTGCTTCTCCACATGGCGGGACCTGCAGTACAGGATATATTTATGGACTTTACAAATACAGGAACGACCTTTGAAGACGCGATTACAAAACTAGACGAACATTTCAACCCAAAAAAGAATACAACTTTTGAGAGACACGTGTTCCGACACACCAAGCCTGAAGAAAACGAACCAATCGACAAATTCGCGGCAAGACTACGAAATCTAGCAAAAACGTGTGAGTGACAGCTGAACAGCAGAATGAACACATCTGTGGACTAATCATCGACACATGTAAGAGCACGAAACTAAGAAGACAACTTCTCAAAGTAAGTCAAAATGGAGAAGAATTAACCCTAGACAAAGCTCTCACAATGGCACGACTTGAAGAGGAAAGTGAGAAACAGGCAAAACAAATCGAAAAACAAACTGAACCTCTAGGCCTAGCCCTAGAAGTGAACTATGTGAAACAAGATCAATATAATGGGCGCGGAAACTCGTCTAGGCCTAGGAATAATCAGCACCAGTCTCAGCCTAGGCAAGGAGATAGGCCTAGAACCAAACCTTCAGAACCTAACCAATCAACAGAAAACCGTGGGCCTAGAACAACCACATCACAGCAAGGACACAGGGATGCAGAATGCTACAGGTGTGGCAATAAAGGACATTATGGAAGAGAATGCAAATGTACTCGTGGAGTGACATGCTCAAAATGCGGCGGAAGAAACCATTTTGCACGAGTGTGTAAAACTAAAAACCAAGTGCGATTCGTCAACACATCAAACCCGGAAAACGTTGAAAACAACAACAGCAGAGACCCAGACTCCGACAGTCATGCATTTGCGCTCTATCCATCAGATTCACATGACAACTCACATGACAAAGTAACGTGTGAAATCAATAAAATACCGATAGCATTTGTAATCGATTCAGGAGCAACAGTGAACACAATTAGCACCAATGAATGGAACCAACTAAAACACTCAGCAGAACTCAAACCGATGACCACCAACATTTATGCCTATGGTCAGCATGAACCGCTCAAAGTCCAGGGCCAATTCAATGCAGAAATCATCATGGGAAACAAACGAGTCATTGCAACTATCGCCGTAATTCCAGGCAACAATGTGCCACTCCTAGGCAAAGTAACAAGATCCTCGGAGTACTACGGACAGGACTGGAAATCACAGGTAATCCTACAATAAATCATGTCAGCAGCAACATAGAAAACATATTGGCTAAGCATGAAAAGTGTTTCCAGGGATTTGGAAAGCTTAAAAACTTCCAACTTAACCTACATGTCGATGAAAACATAGCACCAGTTGCACAACCAACCAGGAGAATTCCATTTCACCTGCGCAAACAGGTTGAAGATGAATTACTGCAACTCCAGCTGTTAGACATAATAGAGCCTGTCACAGGGCCTACAAACTGGGTCTCACCACTGGTAGTCATACCAAAAAAGGACAAGGGAGTGAGAATATGTCTAGATATGCGGCAAGCTAATAAAGCTGTACTTAGGCGGAGGTATGTTACCCCTAATTGACGATGTGTTAGCGGAACTTACTGAGGCCAAAATGATATCAAAGATCGATTTAACAAAACATGGCACAACAGGACTCTCGCCAGCCGAAGTCATGTTTGGGCGAGAAATCCGTGGAACAATACCATCAGCAACAGAAACCAAGACCAGAAGAACGCAGATGGACAGAGAAATCAGAACGAAAGACGCGCAACAAAAAGCAAAAGGAAAACAAAATGCAGACAGAAACAGAAACGCTACAGAAAGACACTTGCAACCGGGGGACACCGTAATTATCACACAGCACAAAGCAAACAAACTTGCCACAAAATTCGCAAAAGACATATACAAAATACAGGAAGTGAAAGGAAATCAAGTCATCATCAAAGATCAAAGTGGAAAAACAATCTGCAGAAACGTTTCTCAAGTAAAATCATTCAAGCAAAGACCAACACAGAACCAGTCTGTCACGGTTCAGAACCAGCCTGTCACGGTTCAGAACCAGCCTGTCACGGCACCTACAACGAGAAATACCCGTATCAATATCGAGATGGAACAAGAAGCGCCAACACCAGGACCTACACCTGATGAAAACATCAATGAAGGCCTACACCATCACAGACCGGAAGAAATTCCCATACACACAAGAAGACCCTCCGCAAGAGTGAGACTGCTACCAAGAAGACTACACGACTACCAGCTACACTAAGAGACATGACAACAACCCAGGAACAATTTACAAATTCATTTAAAGTAGAGCAAATTAAAATCAGTGAAATGTGAAAGTGAGTAATTCATTAAAGCAGAGCAAATTAAAATCAGTAAAGATAATGTTAGATTAATCATTAAGATATAAAGAATGTGAACATTTAAAAATTTCTAAATAAGAAGAACAATTATCTAATAAAGAAAAAGAGAGATGTAGTGTTTGAAACGACCGCCAGTGTCTCAGCTGCTGAGCCACCGCCAGCTATGTTACATGGCCACTGTTAGGCCTGACAAGCGGATGCTAGGGCTAGGGAGGCGGTGAGTGGAAGAAGACGGGAAGTCAGAGTTTGATAGGTTATGGCGACTGAGAGCATGGAATAAAATACAGGTTTAAATACGAGCATACGAGTTTAAATACAGCACACCTTTCATAGTACCTTTTCATAGAACAATACACCTAGACATACTTAAATTAATATGTGTATTGTATTTCATATTGGTGAGTGTGTTGGGGAAAGGATAAACTAGTGCAAAAAAAAAAACATCACGACATAATATTATTGTTCTGGAAAATGTTAAGAACTAAATGGTGCTCATAAAATATTTCCTGTAAATTATGTGTTTTTTAATCCATTTCTTAAGGCCCATTCACAATCACTTGGCGCACGTAAATTACAGAAATTAACAAGTTGGCCATATTGAATTCCCATAAGACTGTTAACATCTAATTACCGCCAAGCGTGCGTAGCGTGCGTGGCGTGAAAGTTGAACCAACTTCAACTTTTCGTTAATTTGAGTAATTTTTAATTTTCCGAAGTTCGCGCATGCGCACAATACCCCAATACCAAGTGTAACCTATCACAAGTGCTAAGTAGCCCAAAATTCTTGTCTATATTGTCCATTTCGAAATAAGTATTATTATAAATAGTAATATGTAATTCAACAATCAAACAGGTATCCAATTTAAGCGGGAAATGCAGGTAAAATGCATTGTATAATTTTCATAATTTCATTGTGAACGACAATCTTAATTTTCGTAATTTTCGTGCGCTAATTCCTGTGCGCTAATTGATTGTGAATGGGCCTTTATGCACACATCAATATTTGGACTGAGTGCACATTTTCTATTGAAAATTATCATGCAAAGTACAATTTCAAACATATAAGATTTGATCTTGAGTTGATTTAAGACTATTCACCAAAATACGTTTATGGCCTTTCTGACCTATGGAACAAGTAACGCCCCACGTTCGGAGTCAAATACGGACTTTCCGTACAAGATCTACGAGCTATCCCAGATGATTAAGAAAAAAAAAATTGTATGCATTTCTTTTTTTACAGAAGTAAAGGGGTGTGTAACATGTTAAATTCTCCCGCCTACGAATTCGGCTACTGTGGTAGACTTCTCTTATCGACGGTCAACCAAAACGAGACGTTGGCCACCGACTATAAAACATGGTTGGATTTTGGTTGGAGACCGACCGTCGGATTTCTACGTCAAAAACTTAGTTGGCCCGACGGATATAACTACGTAGTTTCGACGTAGAATATAAACGTTGGCCCGACAAAACCAAAAACGTCGGCACAACGTTGGCGCGACGTATGTGTTCCCGCTGGGTGGAGGCCATAAGACATAAAACTTGCTTTTTGTACGCATTGTAGGTGATTGTTGTCAAGCTTCTATAGTTACTTGTTAATTGTTTACTCCATAAAAGACATATTAAACCATTTATTTCTATGGATTCTGATTAACTTTTTCAACTTTTTCTTTCAAAAGGTAGTACACCAAAATGAACATTACATTTTTTGTCCATGTAAAATATAAACTTTGTAGCCCCACCCGTTTGGTCAGAATAGGCCCAAATATTTAAAAAATATCACATTAAAAATAGAAAAAATCGTATAAGTACGATATTCATTCGAAATATATCTGCGATTGCACCCAAAAACGTGGCAGGTTCAGAGATTTCGAATGTCACCTCAAATTTTCATTAAGATCGCATATGCCGTTCGCCCACTAGAGCGCTAACAAACAAACAAATAAAACACACGAGCTAATTTTTTTTAGGGGTCAGTGAAATTGGTCTGCTTCGCTCATCCAATAATTTGTATTACCATAGCAATTAAAACTACTTTAAAACACATCTTAATTTGACAAAAAATGATTTTGAAATGGGACTTGAAAAAGTACCTACGCATACTAAAAACTTACAAAACAAGCTCATCCATCAACGCGACTAGAAAAAGCGTTCGCGAGGCGGCCTAGTAGTAATTAACATCCTTTAAAAGATTTTGAGCATGTTTCAAGACATTTTTTCAACAAGGAGGAATGCTCGTACCCCAACCAAATCTTGCCTTGTGTTTTCAGGCACCTAAATGCCCTCGATTGTGATAAGTTTTCAAGTTCAGATCACGTTTCATGACGGCTGGGTAACACCTCGAAATCACTCCAACTCTGCTTGCTGTATAAGGTGCCTGAGTGTGTAGCGCGCCACGGCCTGGCTGCGGCGCCCTAACGGGCTCCTGGATGAAAGATGTAACAAAGTTAAAATTATAAGTATGCTACAAAAGGAATGTTACTTGAGCATACAAAACTTCCATACATTGAAGGATATCTTTCTTTAAAAATAAAAAATAAAACGATAAGATATTCAATTAACTCAGTTTTCATTGATACACAAGTTATGGACATTAGGCAGCTTTACCTTAATGTTCTGGCATATGCATTTAAATACCATAAACAGTTCTTTAAGATAAACTTGGCGCATAATACAATCACTAGAAGTACCACTCTATACAAACTGCTCAATACCTCATACCAGTATACCAGTATTTTCAAAAATTCTAGAAAAAATTATTCATACACGATTAGCTTCATTCTTTGAAAAGAAAAAACTATTATCAAATAAGCAAAACGGTTTCAGAAAATATAGATCAACAATGACCACAATTGAAAATTTTATAAAACACATCACTGAAGGGATTGAAAGCAATGACAATCTTCTAGGGATATTTTGTGATTTGTCAAACGCGTTTGACTGTATAGATCACCTGAAGAAATTGCATTATAAGAGGGAAAACCTACCACTTACTAAAATCATATGTAACAGACAGGGTTCAATATGTTACGTTAAATACCACAGATGATCAAAATTGTGAGAAAAGTTATTTGTCAAACCCTGAAATGGTCAGTTGTGGTGTTCCACAAGGTTCCGTGCTAGGACCTCTGTTGTTCATAATATTTGTAAATGACCTTACATATGTTCTTAAAGATATAGGAATTGAACTATTTGCATGATACGAGCATCTTAGTTAGGAGTAATAGTCAAATTAACTTAATAAAATTGAGTGAAGAAGTACTTGCTGCAATTACAAAATGGTTCATAAATAACAAACTTGTACTAAACACAAACAAAACTAATTTCATAGAGTTCCGGCCAAAAGAAAAACATTCCTTAAACCAAAACTTGACAATAATTAAAAACGAAATTGACAATAGTGAAATAAATGTTGTGCACACGGCTAAAATTCTTGGAATTCATTTTGATAAAAATTTAAATTGGCATACTCATTGTAACATTTAAGCAAAAAAATTAAGCTCAGCCTGTTTTGCTATAAAATCAATTTAAACTAATTTCTATCACCAAAGTTTCTAAACTAGCTTACTACGCAAATTTTGAACCACACATGAGATGCGGCATTACGGTATGGGGTCACTCCACTATAGCGAACTCTATTTTCAAGCTTCAAAAACGAGCTCTCCGAACAATGCTTGGCCTTAAACAAGAAACTTACTCTTATGTCAAACCTCACTGCAGACCACATTTTATTAAACGTCATATACTTACATTTTACAGCCTATATATATATATATATCTATATATATACGAATCTATTATGAGCCTTTAAAAGGACATATCAAATCAAACAATGAATAATATTGTCCACTCACAGGATACAAGACAAGCTACTAACATACACACTTAATTCCACAAGCGCAAGCTCACACAAATAAATTCGAAATACATAAACATTAAATTATTCAACAAACTTCCAACACACATAAAAACAATTCCTAATATAAATTTATTAAAAGACAAACTCAAATTGCTCCTTAGCAGTAAGGCATACTACTCAGTAGATGAATTCCTAAACGATACTTTTGTAAGCATAGGGTAGGTCATTACTAGCATATTATGAAGGCCCTACTAGGTTTGAAAATATAGTGTGACATAATATGATCATAGTATTACAAAATGTCTAATTTATGTCCTGAATAGACTAGAGTTTCATCATAAAAATGTAGGCCTATAGTGTTAAATTACAACCCCATGATCTACAATCCTTAACTACTGTATAGATAGGGCCTTGATGTAGATTATAATATACGACCTAAACTTATGTCACCGACATGTGAAATACATGTTATAATTTGTATATATTGTATATATATAGTATTATATTAGTTTTTTGATTATTATATTACTAGATACAGAGACTGCACGAACTGCATTACTATAAATTTATTACCAAACCTTAACTCTAGTGCTCCTAAATCACTAAGGCTTGCATTGTTAGTATTTAGTTAATAGTTTAATAGGAAATTGTAAATGTGCACGCACATACTTTCCATATACCCTACTGTAAGATATAGTGCTATTATCTTAAGGGTCAACTATGTAAAATGCATTAATGGAAATAAAGCTATCATTCATTCATTCATTCATTGTTACAAAGCTACCAATAACAAAACAAACATTTACATTAACATTAACGCGTCAACCGTTTGGTCATATTGCGCCTCTTGTGATAATGTAGATTATGAGTTAGTTGATAACTACATATTTTTTCCAAAGGGGAGGATCGTATGGGGAGACATGGGGAGACGTGGGGTGGACTGGCCTGTGCTGGTAGGAACAAGCTACAAGCAACGGGAGGTCACGGGACTAGGTGCCCGGGGGCGGCGGGGGGGGGGGGCTAGCGGGGGGGGGGGGATGTGGCCTGTGCGAAATCAGCCGGGCTCAGGCAAAGGGCAGAGGGAATGGGAGGGTATGGGGAGGTAAGTGGTTTCCCCACGTCGTGGTCGTCATCGTCTTGTGTCATCGTCCGTGTTGTAATTGTCGCCGTCGGGGAGGTAGTGAAAGGGTAGGGGAAAGATCCCCGACGACGACCGCCAGAGCTCGCCTCTAGATTAGGGGAATAATACCTTTCTTTCTTGCTGATGTCTAGTCGAGTCAGGCAGAGAGGACGGACGTATTCGTGGTGAGTGATAAGGCATAGGCCTCGAGTGCGTTAGTACAGCGGGAAGTCAATCGCAGGGTATGCAATGAATGGTGATGGTTCAACAGAGCCAGTACAATGTGTGGAGTGTAAAAGACGAATTAGAGAAGTAACAGCGTCTTTAGGGTGTGTGGAATGTGGCAAAAAATTCATAAATCGTGCTCACGAAAAAACAGCGCCGGCGCTGCGGTGTGTAAGGCTGTGATACTGAAAAGGCAGAAGGTAGTAGTAAGAACGCTCTGTGTCCAAGACTGTTAGATGAGCTAAAAGAAGCGTATCAGAACATTGTTGAATTAACCAAAGAGAATGTAAGCTTGCGTAATGAAATAGATCAGTTAAAAACAGATAGCAGAGAGGAGGTGACGGTACCCATGTCACTCACCTTGAAGTCCGCTGCGAATCAATGTGGGTTGAGAACATCAACAATTACACGGAGTCATGAAGGTGGGAGTGAAGAGAAGCAAATTGACAGGTTTGAGTAGAGGGTTTTAGTGGTAAAACCAAAGAATCCTGAGGATAGAACCAACATTAGAAACATCACAAAAAGTAGTGTAAATCCAGCTAATATAAAAGCTAAGGTGCATGGTAAGTTTGACTGAAAACAAACACGGACATGCAATAATTAAATGCAATGATCAAGAGTCTTCAAAAAATATTGCGGAGTGTCTAGCTGAAAGTCAGACGATAAAGGTAATTGTAACAAAATCAAAAGGTGTAAGATTAGTTCTGGTCGGGTCGGGTCATGTGTCGACAATTCAAAGAGTTGTGTTGAAAATAAATTGGAAATAGAAAATAAATTGATCTAACAAAATGAACTTGATAGGACAATTGACAATTTCTGGCTACGAATTCACGATGTGAAATTTTTACGGAGTAAGGACAGTGCACGTGTTAGGTTTGAAATTGATTTACAGACGAGTGAGATAATCCTAAATGTTGAAGGAGGTAAGCTCGCACTAGACTGGGAGATTTGTGCTGTAAATAAACTGCAGAATATTTTCCATTGCTTTAAGTGCCAAGTCTACGGCCACAGGAGTTTTGAGTGCCAATCACGTAAAATATGCTGTAAATATTGTAGCGATGACCACGATTGGTACCAATGTAAAGCGAATACCCGTACTTTATAAACTGTTATAGGAGGAAACCCGAGGAGGAGCAATGGGACTGTGGGCATGTGGCTCATAGCCCAGTGTGTAGGGTGTTTGGTGAAATTAAGGGTAAGGTGTACCGCAAGACGCAAAAGGAAGAACGCCTGCAGACGACAAATGAAGTAATTTACATAAATATAGCGGGGCTTATACATCATAAGGACGAATTGGAACTGTTAATGTGTGAAAGAAGGCCGGCCGGCAATAGTGTGCTTGTGCGAAACGCATGTTACGAGTGAAGTAAGTGTGCATGAGTTAGACATCAAAGGGTATAATTTTGTGCAGGCGATGTCGTACAGTAATCGTACTGGTGGTTGTGTAATTTATGTGAGGCATGATACAAAAATTTGTAAAGCCGTCAAATCTGAGTTTGAAAATAATGCATGGATAGTAGGAGTTGAAGTCAATATTGGTCAATCTAAAGTCGCAGTATACTGCGTCTACCACTCACCTAGTCAATCAGATGCAGCATTCATAAAATATTTTGAAAAATGCCTGGATGTCATGTTAGAATACAAACATGATATTATTACTAGGCCGCTTCGCGAACGCTTTTTCTAGTCGCGTTGATGGATGAGCTTTTTGGAATATTTCTGTCCAATGATTACGTTTTTATGTGGAATCTCCTTACTTTTTCTATAGTTACTTGATATTACTTGTTCATTATACACCTGTAAAAGGCTTATATTAAAATCTTTATTTCTATGAATTTTGACCAACTTTTTCAACTTTTACTTTCAAAAGGCACTACATCACCATATTCTTTGTGTCGATGTAAAATATGAACGTTGTAGCCCCACCCGTTTGGTCAAAATCGGCTTAAATATCACGAAAATATCGTATTAAAAACCGAAGAAAAAATCGTAAAAGTACGATTTCTATACGAAATATTTTTTCAAATGTCTCTAAAATCATAAGATATATGATTTTAGTGATTTTAAACGTTCCTTTAAAGTTTCATCAATATCGGAGTAGCCGATTGCCAAATATCACGAAAATATCGCACTAAAAATCGAAAAAATCGTAAAAGTACGAAATTTATGAGAAATATTTCTTTGATTGTACCCAAAAACAATACAGCTCTAAGTTCAGAGATTTCGAAAATTTTCATCAAGATCGCATATAATGCCGTTTGCCCGGTAAAGAGCGAACAAACAGACAAAAAAACTAACAAAAACAAAACACCCGAGCTATTTTTTGGGGGGTAACGTAGGTAAAAAACAAACAAAAAAACACAAAGTTAAATTGAAGTATTCGCTTCGCTCATCCAATAACAGGAGACTTTAATTTAGATTACTTTAAAGAGGAGTTTAATGCAATAAAATTGAAAGAGCTAATGTCGTCATCTGCATTAAAATTGTTTTATGATAAATTCACAAGACTAGGCGCCCAGTCAGCAACCCTGATAGATCTCGTGTACAGTAATTACAAGAATTTATCAGTATATGTAATATCAGTGACCATGAGACGTTGATAGGTTACTATGATTTTAAACAAAGCAGCACTTTTGAAGGAGACCGTGTCAATGAAAATAAAAGTAGAAATAAAGTACACCTAACAAAATAGAAAATCATTTAAATGAAAAATGCCTGTGGTTGCATAATTGCACTGACGTCCAAAGTCAAGCACGAAATTTTTGTGATAATTTTAAATTTGCAATTACTGAATCTACGAGTGTTATAAAGAGTAATGCATCATACGTTAAGCCCTGGGTGGCTTAAAGCAAAAATGTATTAGAGGCTAGAAAAAAATGTGTAGCAGAAAGGGTGTCTTTTTTTGCAGAATCGAACTCAAAATACAATGGAATCGAGGAATTCACTGTGCAATACGTTGCAAATTGAGAAGAAAAAGTGTTATA
This sequence comes from Sweltsa coloradensis, assembly GCA_024449915.1. Lineage (NCBI taxonomy): Eukaryota > Metazoa > Arthropoda > Insecta > Plecoptera > Chloroperlidae > Sweltsa > Sweltsa coloradensis. The sequence goes on along the minus strand of JAMZAV010008010.1, from coordinate 8,023 downwards.
TGTCAACGATCGATTATAATAAGCACGAAGGTAAGGCAATGTGGAAAGAGTTAAAAGTCCTCATTAATGGTAATAAGAAAAGTAAGATCATAAATGCGAGTATTGTATTTGATAACAATGAGGTTGTGCATTCTGATTCAGATTTTTCCACGAAATTAAATGATCATATTGTCGAAAGTGTTAAGAAGAGAGAACTTGAAATTCCTCTTATCGATTGTGACTTGACACATATTAATGTAGATTCTAGTTTTGATAGTTTTCCAAAGTTAAATTTGAATGACTTAAAAATAATTATTGTTTATTTTAAAAATAACAAGGCTTCACCAGACCAGATAAGCGAGACATATTGAAGAACACTTTCGATATATACAGTGAGCAATAATTAGACCTAGTTGATTTGTCATTGGAAAATAGGGAGATTTACGACGAATAGAAATGTTCAACAGTAATACTAATACCAAAAGTCAATAACTCTAGTAAACCAGAAGAGCTGAGACCCATCAACTTATTGCCTATTTTAGAAAAAAAGTAATTGAGATATGGGTGCATAAACATTTGTTGGATTATTTTGAAAAACATGAATTGTTGTATAAATACTAGTCTGGCTTTAGGAAAAATAAATCTACAGAAAGTGCACTGCAAGTTGTAATATCCAAGCGGAGAGATAAAATTAACTAGGAAAACGCTAAAGTCCCGCCGCGTTGATGGATGAGCGTTTTTGTAAGTTTTTACTTTGCGTGAGACCACTTTTCCTTTGCAATTGCTTTGTGAATGCATTGAAGGTGATTGTTGTCAAGTTTCTATTGTTACCTGTTAATTGTTATTATAAACCTCAAAAAAAACATATTAAAACCTTTATTCCGTGGATTCTAGCAAAACTTTTTCAAATTTTTCTTTCAGAAAGCAATACATCACGATTACCTTATTGTCCCATGTAAAATATGAACGTTGTAGCCCCACCCGTCTGGTCAAAATCGGCCCTAATGTCACGAAAATATCGCACTAAAAATCGAAAAAAATCGTAAAAGTACGATATTCATGAGAAATATTTTGTCGATTGCAAAAATGTGGCAGGTCTAAGTTTAAAGATCTCGAAGGTCTCCAAAAAATTTCGTCGCAATTGGAATATCGATTTAGCCGGAATCGTGTTAACAAACACTCAAAATTACAAACAGAAAAAACAAGAAAAACCAAAAAAAATCGTAAAGAAGCGATTTTCATGAGAAATAATTTTTCGATTGCCCTAACAAAAAGTGGTAGTTCTAAGTTCAGAGATTTCGAAGGTCTCAATAAAATTTCATCGCAATCGGAGTATCGGTTTAGCCGGAATCGTGTTCACAAACACACAAAAATACAAAAAAGAAAAAAGAAAAAAAAAACATTCCGGATTTTTTTCTCCAGTGTAGTGAAATGGAATCTTCGCTTCGCTCGCTACGCTCATCCAATAAAGGAAACATTGTTATAAGTGTAATGCTAGATCTTAAACGTGCGTTTGAGACTGTTTAAAGACCGATATTGTTAAAAAAAAAAAAAAAAACTAGAGAGATATGGAATTCGGTGGAAAAGCGTTAGATTGGTTTAAAGATTATTGAAGTGATAGGCAGCAAGTTGTGAAAATAAATAAAAGTGTATCTGAAAAAATGGGCTGCGATATTGGAGTGCCGCAGGGTAGTGTTTTGGGGGGTTAACCTTTTCTAATATTATATATAAATGATATGAACATTTGCTGCCCTTTAAAGTTTTTTTTAAAAGTTATTTGCTGATGATGCTTTAAAATTTTGTAGCCGGTATTAATTTCAAGGAATTTTGCGACAGAATAAATAGAGCAATTGTGAAAATAGTGGAATGGTTTGCCCAAAAAAAATACTTAATTAAATGTAAGTAAGTCAGATTGGGATGTTTAAAAACAAGTTATACTAAAAAGAGGAGAGCTATATTGAAAGAAAACCCTGAGAGAGTTACGATAGAAAATCAAGTATTACAATTCCAGATCACTGTTAAGTATCTTGCTGTTATGATCGATGCCATTTTATCTTTTAATGAACATGTATCATATATTTGTAAAAAAATCTCAAAAAAGTTTGGACTGCAATTCAGAATAAGTAAATTTTAATCACATTGGGCAAGACTTTTACTTTTTAAGACTATTATAGCACCGCATTTTGAATATTGTGCTTCACTTCTCCTGTATACCAATAAAAGTAATATATTGACAAGTTGCAACAAATTCAATCGAAGGCAATGCGATGTATTCTGGGTTGTAATAAAAGAACACAAAGGAAGGATATGTTGAATGCTTTAGGTTTCCATTCCGTAGAACAAAGAATTATGCTTAAAAGTATGTTGTTTTTACATAAAATAATATGTGATAAAAGGTGATAAATTTAAGTGAATTTCTAAAGAAAAACTGTGAAAACCATAATCATAACACTAGGAACGCCAACCAGTTTTTTATTAAAACCATGACAAATTATAGTTCAGAAAGGTCTCTTCTTACTAGTGGCATTAGAATGTACAGTAAAATTCCTGATAATGTGAAGGGTCAATCCATGTATTTGTTTAAAAAGCAGTTGAGTGAGTTTGTGAAAAAGGAGTGTCTATTCGGTAACGAAGGGGTTTAAAAAGGGTTGCGTCTGGGGGGCTTTGGGGTAGTAGTTTAGAAAAAAATTAAGTTTACATTTTAATTTTAAAAAAATTTTTTGTTAAATTTAAGGTGCTTTTTTTCTTTTTAAGTTTGTAGGCCTACTTGTGTCCTGTTTTGGATGTTAAAAGAGTGTTGTATCTATTCTGCTGAACTAAATGAAATAAAGATCATACATACATACATATTCATGTTTGCAAGGTGGACTTTTTCTCTTAAATCGTCTTTGAATCCCCTATGGGCATGTGCATCACATGTATGATTGCAATTTTGTAACTAATTAAACTTCAAATTCCTACTTAATATTTATTTTACTATTTTTGTTATATTTGAAAATGATTTTTACTTCATTTACATTGCTTTCCACTTTGCCTTACACTACTTTCCACTTTTCCCTCCTGATGAAGGCAAAGTGGAAAGTTGTTAACTTTTTAAATTGCTTGAAACATATATATTCGTTCCAATTATTTTCATCCTATGTACTTATATTTTCTTTATTAACATGTTTACGAAACGGGGGAAAAGGGGATTATAATTTTTAAAGCCTTATTAAATAAATTTTTTATCCAAAAATGAAGCTACACATTCAAAGGATATTTTCAATTTATTATTTCTTGTTGGTTTAAATTGCAAAGGATTGTGCTCATTTTGTTCGCAGTTCTGAGCTTCCTGGTCACGGATGTCTGTTTAAAATTTCAGCTCAATCTTTTTGGCTGTTCGGCCGTATGGGACGAACGCAAACAACAAAACATTTTACAACAAAAAATTTAAAAAAAGAGTAAAAACCTTTTGACTTGCGTTTTAGTACTTCTCTCCCCTAAATTGTCTTTACCTGTTCCCCCAACAATGACAACTCAAATATTCTATGTGTACCTTGTATACCTGTTGAATTTTAAAGAGTCTTTTAAATTTAATCTACACTACATCTTCATTTCAAATTATTTGTTTCTGCTTTACAGGTGTTGGAAGAGTTCAGAAACCATGGCGAAGCAATGAACGACGCACTATGCGATGCCTTAAACAAGATTAAATCACTAACGGTAATCATTGAGGTAATCCCACAGCTGTTAATTAATACAATACAATACAATCTAATCTTTACAGAAAATTGCCATTCATTCGTGACCTTTCTAACTTAATAATAGGCATCAGGTGAAAATGCTAACTTCAAAAATATATTGTACATTCATTTGAAATTTTAAAGTAATATTAGACGTCATAATCTAAAAAAAAAAGTTCATCAATATCGAGCCCTATTTCCAACTAATCGGGTAGGGGGTGGGAGGTTCCCACAACATTCTTGGTTCCCCGGGCTTATCGAAGCCGGCTAGCCATGCCTTACGATTCTCCCACATCATCTTTTTCTTCCTCTGCATCATCTACTTTCTTCCTCTTCACTGTCTTCTTCCTCAGGGTCCTCCACCCGTTTTTGCCAATTTTCGCTCGCCCCCAAAATCTTTCCCGGGTTAAAACCCTTTCCCAAGCCCATTTCTCCTTTCAAATCCTTGCAAGCTTCTTTTCCCCTCCAGTCGGGCCTCCTTCTTTTTCATTGTTTTTTTTCTGGCTTTTCCAAGCGTCTTCGGAACCTTCCGCGCATCATTTCATGTGTCCAAACCACCCCAAGGGATTTTCCGTACTTAATGAAGTTTTTCCTAGTTTTTTTCCTTTTTTGGTGCTCTTCCTTATAAATCCTTGAACCCCCCCTTTACACTCCTTAAAAAATTATATTTGCTGCTTTATTTTACTTTCCTCTTTTACCCCCAACTGGCCATGTCACTGCACCATATAATGTGAGTACCGGTTTAAAAATAAGATTTCTATATTAAAAGTCTGCATCGCCTTGGCACCTCTTTTTTCAAAAGCAGTTTCCTCACTAACTGGAAGAAACTCTACGATACTAGCTGCTATGTGATAAAGTAACATCGTGTTGGAGATATCAATAGGAGCGTCAATTTTGCGTACCGCCCGAGTATGTAAAAATATTACAACGATGTCGATAAGGTAGCAATTGATCTGATAATGAGAATGGAAAAGTTGTCACTTCGCTAACCACTGCTGTTAGAACTATTAATTTAAATTTTTATTATACCAAAATAAATTGTATTCATAATCATGGTGTGTGTAGCTTTTAATTAAATTAGAGAAACATTTGAAGAAGGCTTTAAAAGTATTAAACATGTACTTATTGCCAATTACAAAACTTTTACCATGTCTCGACCCAACGTGCACCAAATATTCTTCGGTGCTGTGCGAGTATCTTTCCAAGAGCCGCCGAAGCTACCGTCCACTTTGGCTCTGGTGTAGCGTGCCAGTGCCACGCGCGGAGTAGCTAGTTCGAGCCCCGGCTCGGACAAGTTTTTTATTATTTTATTTGTATCCAAAAAATATTTTTCCGTTAGGCTATCGAGATTGAGAAACGACCGACGAGTCTCAATAAACGAGATGATGGACAAAATGCCTCCGTCCTGGGAAACCCGTTTTCAGCTTCACAAAAAAACCACGTCCGCCACCACATTGCCACTACCTACAACACCCGTAAAGTATGACGTCAACCCGTAAACAGAGCCGTCTTTTTGCTGAGTCACTAAACCAAACCCGGATTTTAAGAGGAGTAGACTAAAAATAGATAAATCGAGATGGAGTAACGTAAAAAAAGAGATCTAAAGCGTCCCTGAGGATTGATCAGTCTGCGATTTTCAGGCCCAAAGGGAACAAATCTTTCGACACGTCGCCCCCGAAGATGGAGAAATGTACTTCTCCAAAAAGTCGGGGAGGGGGGGTAAGTTTGAACCTCTTTTTTATTATTCGCGGGGAAAAGCCCCCTTTAGAAATAAATTTTTTAATATATATTATATATTATAATGTCGATTTTTTATTTCGGTTTATATAGTCTTTTTATGTAACTAATTTTACATGTATTTTTTGCGTTTCGTTTGTTTGTTTTTTGGTTTGGGGAAAATGCACTTGTGGGACAGTTTTTTTCCTGTTGTACGGGCCACAAAAAAAATAAATAAAAAGCAGCATTAAATAGACAATATTAGAAACCCCTTTGAAAAAACATAGATCAGTAGGGATAGACGGGTAAATTTCCCCCAATTCGCTTCCCAAAACGAATTGGGTCAGAATTCATTGAGTAAATTCAACGTAATACGTAGTATAACGTATAACGTTTTCTACAAAATATTAGACCAACCACAGGCACAGGGCGTATAATCAAAATAATGGGGCCCCTATTCGAGTAGTTTTTGGGGCCCCTTTTTAAGTGTCAAACTGAAATGTATGATCTACTAGTTAGAAGCAAAAAGTTTCTAAGGCCCCACTGAAAGGGGAAAAAAAAACCAAAAAGAATTTTTCGTATAAATTAGCTGATTTTTAGTGGCCCCATCCCCCCGATGAGTCAAGAAGGACGAAACGCGTCGTGGTTAAGGTAACAGACAACTTTAAACTAGCTAATGTTGTCTTCGCCGGGGAATAGTTCTGTCACCCCCAGCCCTTCAGGCTGGGGGTCACACTCACCTGTCAACCCTTCTCCAATCTAAATTGTCTGTTAAGTTTTGTAAGTTTAGATGATATGTTTTCTAAACCATAAACTAACTTATTTTATATAAATTCTTTTTAAGGGCCTAAAGGCTATGAGTGTGATGAGCTTCACGACCCCCTCTCGCCCCCGCGTCAAGTACGGGAGCAAACAGGTTCTAGACCAATCAGGGGGCTAGGACCACGTGACTAAAGCCGGGGTCCCACGACGCGTTGCTCGGCGAGCCGCAGGTATAAAAAGGGTAAAATCATCGCGCAACACGCCGTGGGACCGGGTCGGCTCGGGCTTGCGGCGCGTTGCTTGAGCTTCCCGTCAGTTGTCGGTAAAATTTGCACGCGTCAAAGAGAACGCGCAAGGGGTAATAAAAAATGGTCAGGTCAGGTAGTCCGGCCCGTACATGCTCGTTGAAGCGGTCCCACGAAGACCCACTGGCTCGCCACTCGTATGAATGAAAAGGCGAGATTTGTTTTGTTCTTCACCTTTTTGACCTTTTGAAATCCGTCCGTACAAGCCTCCTCAACCAGGCTCGGACAAGCAGGTGCAGGTATTTTTTTATATGAGGCTTGACGAGCCAACACGCCGTGGGACCGCTGTTTTTTTTAACCTTTGTCAACCCACCCCCACCCCACCCAGGCTCGTCGAGCAACGCGTCGTGGGACCCCGGCTTAACGAACGGCGCAACCAAAGTTGAGATCATTTTAACATGTGGTCGCTCGCGTCGCGCCATTCGCTCGTCGACATAAAAACTAGGCTCAAGACATTCCCTCGCTTGTCGCTTGCACTCTTTCTTTACACAGTTGGCCACCTGGGCCCCGAATCTTGTTCATGTTTGAGCCGTATTCTTGTACAGAACGGTGCCTCGAGGGGTTCATTTCCTAGGACACAGAAAAGAAAACCATTCATTGTTTCCTATTGCTGACTTATGGTCGATTGGGACGGGACTAGTAGGTTTATAAATGACATAGGGAGGGAAATAACATCAAGGGTAATTTGCAGACAATTGTGTTATGTTTAGAGCAATAAGTATATTGTAATGGGGGCTGTTATGGAGAAAGTAGCGTTAAAAATACTTGGGGGTGATGTTGGCAGAGGATTTGGGTTGGGGGGATTAGGTTCTGAAGTTGTTATGAAAGGGAATAGGGCTTTGGGATTCGTTATGAGAAATCTAAGAGGGGCCAGCGAGGGATTTATAAAGATCGGGCGTATAAAGTGGTGGTTAGACCTAGCCTGGAGTATGGGGCGGCGGCATGGGATCAGTATAAGGGGGTGGGGGAGAGAAGGTTCAACGTAGGGCGCCTAGAAGTGTTACGGGGAAGTTTAGGCGGTGGCGGTGGCAAGAGGATGATAAGGCGAATGTAGAGAGGGTATATGAGACAGTCTCACGTCAATGTTGGGGGAGTTGGTGTAGTGTTCACAGCCTGTTAGATACTCATGTATCAAGACTACGCCACGGCCGCCTAGATACTATTATTCTTTGTGTACTATGTATTGTATGTACTGCGTGAGCATGACTTGAAACAGCTGATGCACCAACTGACTTTTCACGTCCCACTTCTGTTGCCCACTTGTCAGGATGACATCTTCTCTTCTATATATAAGAACCTTTATTGGTCTCTGCAGCCAGAGCTGTTGCCTTGCGACACAGAAAAACAATTAATTGATAAAAATAATACATTGAAATTAAAAATTAACATTTAACAAACATCTAAAATATAAGCTACATTTCTAAAAATACGAATGGACCATCGCAGAACACATAACAATCTCGTCCCTCAAACTACTTGCAATACAAAATTTGTTCGTAAAGTTTCCAAAAATAATTGAATTGTCCCCCTTGCTCTCAT